>DWME01002093.1:0-22037 GCA_018244795.1 Parelbella ahira ahira | reverse complement strand
CGTGTGTATAATTTTACTGACATAAAATAATTTGAGTAATAACTAAAAGTTGTTTTTTAAGTTTCAAATAATTTGAGCACAGAAACAACATTGGATATGCACATTAAATTTTAATTAGGATTATCGTTTTACGTATTCCAAATCTTATGTACATATATACTCAAACTGCTCACAAATTACGTTCGTCTCAAATAATCTGCGATATAAATAGTAATATTATTATAATTATTATTTATTACTTTTTTCCCAAATTGTACTGGTGGCAACCCTGATCTTTGATAAGTACGAGTACGTTAAGATTGAATAGCTTGCGAATATTTTCAGACAATATATTATAGTATCGATAAAAAGAATGAGCTGTCAAAATACGTGACGTCTATATAGTACTCGCAATAATTTCTATCTTAGGGTGTATTTATAAAGATTCAGATTTGTGAAGCTCGAGTCGAGTCGAAGCTCGAGCTTGTGAGTCTAAGTTATAAATTCACCAATATCACAGTATATAGACGTGGTAATCGAAGTTCTTAATATTAAAATCGATATGAATTCGGTGTTATAATCGATTTCAAATGGGTAGTCTGAATTAATGAGAAAACTGTGTATACAATTACCATTAAAGAATAAAAATATAAACCTTATGCCCGTCTTGTTGGTCGAATGTTCCCAAGCGCGACTGCTGATTGAAAAGTTCTGGGTTGGAACCCCGGGTACAATAGAATTTTCTATCATGCAATTGTTATTAGCAGTGTAATTTGGAGTCTGGCAATAGGCTTATCACCTATTCTATAGTGGGACGTAAACTTAACTGATGAAGCGTGGGTACTGCAATCCTTTACCTCCGTCTTTTGGTATCACAGGCGTGATGTTATGTTTACGTTTATAAAATCTATCACAGAAACTTACATTGTTCAGAGTATATTTCATGTAACCTATGTTCAATTGTGCATTTATGACTCTTGGTAAGATAATTATCTGATTTATATTATATAGTCTAAGTTGGAATGATCACCTATCATTTGCTTAATTCACCATCATTTACTACATTATACCTAACACCGAAATACATATATATATCGCACAAACTAACATCTCCCATAACACCTATATTACCTGCAACACACTCTTAAATGAAAGACCACATCTCAACATCTCCATATTGTTGGAAACCCATCCGCGGCACTATAAAAGCTTTGTTAGCCGCAAATGTATTCACCTGCGGTTCGGATTGAGTTAGTATTATAACGTTTATGTAAATTGGCGATATGATTGACGGCCCGGCGCGCACTGCTTGCTGTTTCGCCAACGCCGATACCGTCTTGTATCGGCCCACGGGCGTTTTGTAATACGAAACGCGACGCTCGGGCGGGTGTTAATGAGTAACATATTACATATCATGATATGTAATAGTTGTGGTACATTAATGAAATTTTTTAGTCTATTTGTTAATGAATAACATGTTATCCGAAGTGTTATGGAATTGTTGTGATATATATCTAAATGAGTTTTTTTAGTTGCTTGCGGGGTTGTCAACGAGCTCCGAGCGCTACGTATCTATATTTAGCTCGATGAAATGTTTTCCATTTATAACTCTCTATCTACACTCTTCTCTTCAGTGCCTGACGTATTTGATCAAGGTAGGCGAGTCTTGGTCAAATGGGTACCTGCACCCTTATTCTTTATAATGGTGAGTTAGGAAAAATATTTATATTATGCATAGATAGTAACTGCAATTGTTCTAACTAAATGAACAAGTTGTATTCTACTTATGTCCATATGTACTTTACTCGTACAGAGTTTTTTCTTAAACATAGTAGAAACAGGTTCTACCATTTTTGAAACGCTGTCGAGGTCACTGACAACAGAACCAACGCCCATTTTAGTAAAAGCCATTTAAATATTTATATTTAGCTTTAAAAATAATCCTCTATCCTGTGCATAGAAAACCTGTATAACGAACATAATAATAATGAAAAACAATAATAAAGAAAAATAATGAATAAAAAGAACAAGAAGAATAAAAAGAACATAAAGAATAAAAAGTAAAATAAAAATGTATTGAAGAAATGACCATCGATATAACAATGTTGAAGAACAATATTATGAATATATGTCAAGATGTTAGCCACCCGGACTTCATGACTTTCAAACGACAATACATGTCCGTACAGACATGGCGATTTCTCCTTTTGTTCATCGTATCGTCGCATCGCAGAGCGTGCGCACCTTGTGTTATTTGTTGTTCTGTAACTGATGCGTGTCCCGATAAAAATAATCAATCCTCTGCTGATAGACAGTGATTCTGTATGACGTATCGCAAATTGATCACCAAATTGAAAGATCGAGCCTCGCAGGTTTGGATGCACTTACAAGCTACTGTCAGGTACCGATATTACAGGGTTCGAAGGCAGTGTAAAATGACGTGAAAAATGTATATTTCATTTAAGAACTGTATAGTTGGATTTTTCAAGTCTTTATGGAGCTCTATTAATTTATAATCTAATTGATTTGCTAGTTTTTTTGTTTGCGTTTAGTTTTTACAATTTAATAAAAAAATTGAAATTTTTTAAACAAAAAAACCTTTTCATTTTTCTCGTACGTGTATCCGAAAATGTTTCTTTAATGATTCATGTCTCTGTGTAAATTAACCATGCCGAGTTAAAAAAATAAACTGACAACGCTGTCATGTCATGTTTCGGTAAACTTGATAATATTATGAACAAAGATCAGTGCAACAGCTCAAATTTCTGTTAAAAGTATAGGCTTTAAATTTGTAATTTAAACCTCACAGTGAAATTAATATTACAACGAACATTACCTTGATTTCAAAGATTTTATTAATATAGCAATATAATGTACCATACTGAATTCTTTTGTTTATGAATTTTATAGTTGATTGGTCTGCAATTATAAAGTGATATATGGCTCATTTTTTACATCTTAAACGATATTGCATTATTTATATCGTTACGCCTGGTCCGTAACGTAGTAATTAGACAGCGTCATCGTCACCAGCCTACTTCCGCCCATTGCTGGTCACAGGCTTCTCCAATATCACGCTAATAAGTTCGATCTTTAGCTCTTCGCGTCCAACTCCTGCCAGCCACTTTGCGTATATCGCCACTAACTATCGCCAGCTAACTGGAGGGCGTCCTAAGCCACGTTAGCCACGTGGTCTCCACTCAGAACACATCTGCTCCAACGGTGATCGGCTGTGCGACAGATGTAGAGAGCACCGACTGCCGAATACCTCTATCCTTACAGACCTGACTTACCTCTATTATTTTTCCTACAAAGCAAATAAACGGTATAGTTTTCTTTTAAGACAGGTTTATCAATGAATTCTAAAATTTGCCGTTGTTGCTTATAAATATCCAGACAATGTCGGTAAAGAGTTGCCGTTTCCCGTGGTAAACCTTAATAGCAGAACATCATAAATGGTAGTTGATACAGGTACTTTACTCACTTTATGAATTTTCTTTAGGAAATAAAACGAAGCACCTACATTGATGGTGTAACATAACATCACGTTTGCATATTCCAGAAGAGATATGTAACTGTTGAAACGTTGGAGTTTACTAACGCCTCTGCCTACCTCTTCGGGGATTACAGACGTGATGTTACGTTTCTAATAGAGTGGTTTTATCATTTGAACTTGTTACACACATATAGCAAACAAATGGACATTCAAATTAAAATCTAACATGGTAAGCCATAGGAAACAAGAAGTGAACGTTTATATCCGTCCTTTAGAGAGCCACGGATATATAAATCACAGGGAAACTGCAGATAGTACTTAGTCATTGCATAAGGATAATTATTGGCACCGCACTAGTACTGTCAGTTTGATGATGTATGCTTCACATAACGTGGGTTAACGGTCTCCTTGCATATATAATATCACGCCTACTTTCCCTTGGAGTAGCCACATATTACGAATTTTCGCTCGATACCATTCTGATATACCTTAATTGCCTTTTCATTATGTCAAAATTGTTGTAAATGCTAGTCTATTGACTATATTTTTGATTTGATTTTTTTTGAGACGTTTGTCTTTAAGCGAATCAAATCTGTCGAATATGAATATAGTACTCCTATATTGAGCCACGGAACATATGTTTTGTGGCAAAATTCACGTTTGATGGAGATGAAGGTAGCATTATTTTTGCATATATATTCTATTCCATGGATGATGCTGAAACATGACGAAAAGTAAGTAGCAGAGTGTTACGTAAAAAATCGTTACGTTAATGTCTGCTCATAGAGTAATTAATCTTAATCCATTTAGGTAATATTGCGCCTCAAGGATCAACAACTTTCAGTAACACTATAAACAAGAGCATTATTTTTTCAATATGTCGTTTCAAATTCGAATACGAAAATTGGATTATTAACCGAATTTCGAATACACTGGGTCATCACCATAATTGGGTCCAATATTAATAATTAACCGACATTTCTCGACACTCTCTTTTTGTTTATTTTGTCATAAGCTTGTAAAATTTATAATAAATGTAACACAATTCAGGTCAATCGAAACCTGTTTAAATAATTTTAAATTATTTAAAACGTAATAACAGCTAATGATGCGCTAATACTCTAATTACAGTATTAAAAAGACATTTAACATATCGCAAAGGTCAAAGATGTCGAAACTGGTGTAAGGCGACGCAATCTTTAAATAGCAGTGCGTGTGAACTATGGTATAGAATATAATTAATTATATAACGCAGTATGTAATATGGCATATAACATGTGACTTGTTAGATGACGATTGGGATAAGGTGTTATTAATTTAACGGATAGTACATGCCGGAATTTCCTTTCGTACGTGTAATTATGATTACACACGATAATTTTAATGTCTTATTATATCATCACGCCATGGATCTCACGGAGTAGGCAGAGGGCACCAAGTACCAAAACTAATGTTACAGGCCTTACGTGCTTGTTCAAAGACAGACAAACCAGATGTACGTACGAATACATTTGATGAATGCAAGTGGTGACCTCTGTCAGCCAATGACCAAGATTCATTTTGATCAAATAAGTCAAGTTACTGATGGATAGACTTCTAATAAATAATTTCAAAGGTTTTATCAAACGTGCCCAATACCATTGAAATTTGGTCCTATTTTGCAGCAACGGAAGCAAGTCATTTTACTTATTTCAATTTAAACCCTTTAGTTCACTATTAAAATAATTCTCATTTGTTAACCCATTTATAGCTTGCATAAATTGTAATTATTTCGGACGGGAACTAAGGTTAGTAAGATAACGAAATCAGCCCGGACATGCCATTCGGCCCAATATTAATTGAGATAGCCATACCTTATCACAATTTCAAATATTAACTGCAATTTGTATTTTAGTATTGGTCGTTACCAATAACGTTTTGGACGTAAATGAATTTATTTTGATGTCACAATTTTGATTGTCGGATTTTGAGCTTTTAGTACGATTCGGTATACCGTAAAAATTCCAAGCTTATTACCAGTCGACCGTTGAGCTGTAGGTCGTGGAGTCTATTCCACGGAAGGATAAATATTTGTTTGATTTGAACGAGCGTTTATACTGTGTCTGTATATGGAATTAAGTGCAAATAGATATACGTATATGGAAATTTACGTGATGTGTGTTTGTCAACTTTTTGGATGCTTTAAGTACAGGTTCCACTGAGTTTGCGATTAGAGACTCCTGCCTCCCACATCAGCCAGTGAACTATCTGGTCAAGATATATCTGTCCTACAATCTTGATAGAGTTCATAATACTTTCTACTGCTTTCGGTTACTCAAAAATAGTATTGCGAAAATGGCGGAAGTCGTTTCGGTTTTGTATACATACATATGTGACCATTGCAACTCGCTCACTTTGATACCTGACAGCGGCTGTTTCTGAGAACACTGTAATAGATAAATGAAGATACATTACGGTGTAAGTGCTGTCATTAATAACAATGGAAAGCGCTCTCTAACGTGCTATTACTTTGGTTTTTATTTGCATATCATAATGTCAATGTGACGTCTTGGATCGCCCACACGCGCCACGATCCAAGTTAGAAGCGCGACTTGTCTATACGAATGTAAAGGTACGTTCTCATATCAAATGAACATGGATTCGAACTGAGGGTCGAGTGAGTGAGCGAGTGAAATGAAGAATAGTGGCGTGCTATTGAAGAGGTCTATGTTCCGCAGTGGAGGGACGTAGGCTGTGATGTTGATGATGGTGACTATGTCAACTTGGAATTGTACAGGTAAATAGGCTGTTCATAAGCGAATCCTAGGTTACATTTCACTGACTATCAGTTGAGATAATAGTCAAACGGGATATTGTGGCTATTGAAATAATAAAAGCTTGCTGTCGGTAGAATTTTTGGGCCCCGTTGAAAGTATTTTTAAGATCCGTTATAAGTAGTTTTAAGATCACTGGGCGCAAAGATGTATGTGACCTTTGAGCTTGTAGGTATAGGGAATGTTAGAGATTTAAAATTCGTACGTGTCAAATATACATTAAATTTGATTACATGTATCCGTATGTGTGGGTTCGTGCTGAATGGATACAATCTGAATTTACGTTTGAACATTGTAAAAGACACTTTTATGCCTTGCCATAAATGAATAGTATCATTCATATAGAGAATGTCACGATAATAAAATGGTTTACGATATTATCATGAGCAAATTTCACACGGTTCTCTTATGACTCGCTCCAAAATAAACTATGGGTTGATGTAGATTGCCAAGTACAGCTCGATCAAGTCTGAAGAAGGCAAGCAAAACAAATATGCCTTTCTCCGGTCCATACATGGGCCTCATAGTTTTTTCTCGTCAAATTCGGAAAATGGAACAAGTGTAGAGAGCGATATTAGAAGATGATAATGTATCTTATCGATTTCGTTTTGGTACTTAATTATACCCTTTAGAACTCTGTAGTAAATTGATTGTATTAAACATATTGATGAAATGTTTGATAGTTACGTGATGTGCTTTCAAACAAAGCGAATATTAGATTTTTTTATAATTTTAATTTTTGTTGATGAAAGTAATTCCTCTGAATTAATATTAGTATTTCGATATATTTTTTTATATCAATCTTCAATTCTTAATACAACAATTAAATAGTACAACATTTAAACTGTGGTAACATTATTATTCCGAATGTTCCGAATTCAGTTTTATAAAGAAAATAGAAAAATACATTTTCCTATCATCGTTTCTAAATTTAAATAACCTTCACGTAAGTATTTCTTATGCTCATGCAGATGTACGTACAATGCCCTATGTAAAATGTAAAATTTTATTGTGATAAATCGTCGATATCTCAAAATCCCAATGACGAATGGTTTGACAAGTAAAGATATTAATCTTGGATACGTCAAATCAGTGATATAGTACTGAATAACGTCCGTTATTTCTTCCTGGGTACTGTGGAAAATGGGAATACATTTGCCGTCTATCGACAACCGATCTCTCGAGTGATGGGAAGCGGTTACATGTGTTATGCAAAGTTTGGTGCAAGATTTGCTGTTGTAGTTTGAATCACAAATGTTAGCAGTTTGCTTTTATTGGAAACCCAAGATATCTGTTACTGGAACCCAACAAATGTTTGCTTTTAGTAGTGCGGCACAGCACAAAGACAGATTGATGTTCGATTTTGAATAGTCAGTTACACGATTCGGTCACTTGTTGTTGTCTTGTTTCAATATGTTACAGTGAGAAGACGTCTAGTTTATTTTCTAGAAGTTTTAAAAAAACCGTAAACTTAAACTTTTAAATTTAATATTATTACATATAAAGTATTATACTTACCTTATATTCAAAGATTTTAGTTATTTGAATCTAGTTCAGAAATGTACTGGCTCATCCACTGACTCAAAAACTACAAACAAAGCCAAGTGTTAAGCGAGGCAGGCATTTTTATTGAATACTGCATGCTATGTCAGAGGACAATATGAAAATAGATTGGTTTCGCTTCTAGTATGCTACTTATTTTTTTTTCAGTCAGAGCTAAACGCTGTAGCATATTCGTGGGATCATTTCGAAAGAATAATATTGTGAACCTTTTCACATGTTATTTGTCACTCATAAGTATGTTAAAATAAAACACAACGTATATTTATTTACAATTTTATTTCGATAAATAGTGTACATTATATTAAAGGTATTTATAGTTCTTACATTATGTTTGAAATAATGATAAACATGTTTACGATTTTCTCATACAATTATACGATTGTATTATTGAAATTTAATGCGATGGAAATAAATTTTCTAGTTGCGAATCGACGTTTGCGATCTTACGATTGATGGCATCTGTTGGTACATATGTTATGCAGAATTCACTTCGCTTTGCAATGCTAAGTGTGAACCTGCACTCGGATTGTTTACAGAGCTTTATGCTGGTCTCCAACCGCTTTTTAATAGTGAAATTGTATTAGAAAGAAATAACTTTTTTTATTAGAATAATAATTTTATGGAACATGTTCCAAGTGTAAATTTTTCGATCAGTAACGTTTTCAGTTTCCATAAAAACAGGAGAACAGCATTGTTACATGGGTGATGTATGGAACAGTCGAATAAAGACCGTGGCCTAGAACTAAAAATTTGTTGGCTAATAAAAAAAGAAAATAAACTTTTATTTATTTTAAAACAATATAGAGAGAATATCTCTTGTAATTATCTTCCATAGTTTAGTTTTAGTTTCATATTTTAAAAGCCGTTTATTGTTATATGCGTAGTTCGAAACTGATGTATGAATATGTGTCGATATTAATAGCGAAAATGTTGTTTATCAACTGTTTTCTTAACGATCGATTAAAATCTGCGCACTAATAGACTTTCGACAAATTTATTGTTTCCCGCGCCCCTCGCCCTCCGCAATTCTAATCTGATTTTTAATTCCATTCCATAAAGAACATAATTGAAATTTTGATTGGAACAGCCATCGTAAAAGTAATTTTGTTTAAAGATGGCCGCGGATCGCCCCATTTTATTGTCCAAAGATAGTATCTCTTCGTGACTTCTGGTCACAAACGTCGCTTTGATCTCGAAATGGCCTCTTATAGTGTGCGTGTATAAAAATCGTTAGCGAAAATAAAAATAAGCAATAAATTGGATCTTCTAAGAGAATATCTAATTGAACTACGTATACTATTTTTTCCACGTCTTTGATTTCATATTACCTTAAGACACATATAAACAAAATTTATCGTTGTTTTAATTTTACGCTGTCTATATTTTTAATCTATTCGCATTGCATGAATATCAAAGAATACCTTGTAAATCCTTCTGGTATATTGAAATATTTTCATTTAGTAGTTTTTAAACTCTTTGTTATAAATTCTCTGGCGCTAGTTACAAAATTAGCTTATTGAAAGGATAAAACAAGAAGTTTTGAATATAGATTATTACAGTTTTATAGTCTATTGAAGTATTATTTAAATTATTCTAGGTTTTAAGTTATTTGTCTTTTTGCGTTACGTTTATAAAACATTGGTAATTAACCATGTTTAGTTAATCATCAACACTTTAAAGTTCCACGGTTGGGCGTGGGTCTTCTTCTTTCGCAATATAATATAAGAATTATGGCAGGAGTCTGCCAACCTGACCAAGAGCGGGTTCATAGACTTCACACGCCTTAAAAATATTATGTAGAATTCCTACGTATATCGTAAGTTTCTTTGGAACTTTTTCTTTCACCATTAGTTAAACTGTGACAAAAATTCGATATACATTTTTTTTTCTATGCCCATGTAGATATGTATATATGGACTGGAAGTTACAGGTGATCAGATGGACGCCAAGTGAACTTGTTCGCCAATCAACATTGTATGCCGGCAACGATAAAAGAACAAGTATTGCACGTCACTAGAACAGCGAAAGTATTCTTAATGAGTTTTACCTCGGGCAATCGGCGCACCGGCTACAAGCGTCGAATTTGCGTTGATTTGACACACTATTCCCACACAAGACACACAACACCAATTCATTTGAAAAGTAATCGTATCGGTTAATGATAAGAGTTGAATTTTCTTTGGTCGGAATCAAAAATCGGAAGTCCCACAACACACCGCACTAAGGTCCAGTATAGAACCTTCTCGAATGCAAGCGTAGTATGGCTCGCACGTCGCTAGATGGCTGTTGATTGTTTTGTACTGACAAGCAAATTAGCTGATACCTTTGTCTCGTTCGGATGTATTAACTGCGATCGGTGATTGAAAGAGAACAGATAAGACCGGACGTGGCGTTCAATTAAACAGTTCATTTGATCTTGTATGAATGGAATTACATGGCCGATATGAACAGATTTGTTACTCAATGTGTGTTAACTAGTGAAACTTTCTTTAATAGACAATACATTGTTTATTGCGATGACTGTTTAGCTGATGACTGAAACTTTCACGTCGTCAAACGAAAACAAACCATGAAAATTGTTAATTAAAATTGGAAGTGATCAAAACATATTATCTGTGGACTAAATTACTTAAATAATTGTAGATATAAGTTTGTTTTGTGTTGCAAAATGAAATCTAATTAAAATGCGAATGCTCTTTTTAAAAAGAAAATATAGCTGCCTAACCTAAAAAGCGTTTAATTTCATCTAAACTAAGTCACTGATGGTTTTCACGAGCTCTTAAATCTTGAGTCCAAGTAGATAATACATAGTTTTTAACTAGTTGATATCATTGCCGACACCAACAAAATATTCATGATTACGTAAATAATTATAGAAGTGATTATTGTATGGATTAATCTCAATTAGGTTATAACATTAAAACTCAAACACATTAGCCTAAATACGGTCAGTATGGTCAGTTGCTGTAAACAATAACCAGTCAAGGTCCATAAATATTGGGACGACGACAACATCACACCTGACCCTGGCTTTTACTTTAGCACCTGTTGAAAACGATACGTGGTATCGAGAAAGTACCGGTAATTGTACAGAAATCGTTATATCTATATTAAGGTTCGGGGAATCCGATAATTGTGTGAAAACCTCGAAATCTTCTCATTTACGGGACGGTAAAGGGTTCATTAGTGTTTCTGCGACATTTTATGGAATAATGATAGATCATTATTTCATACACAATACTGGTGTCATCACCTGTTAATTGTGTATTGTGTGAATTCGGTACGCGCGATGTCCATAAGTTTTGTCATATTGTTTTAATTGACAGCAATCCCTTTATGGCAGTAAATAATTTTTATATTTCATACTCAACGTTTTCAATAAAATGTAGCGTTAAAACAGTTAAATAAAACTTAATTGAGACTAGTTTAACATATGTTAAAATAGTCTGGAATTGAACTTTTCGTGATTATTTACACTTTTCTGTTAGATGTGGATCTAGATCTGACCTGTACTTATACCTAATTGGATAGGTAGCTAAGCAGCAGTAGGTCCTTCTATCCTATCTAACAACACAATAGGAATCGATAGAACATGGCCTACTTAGTTCGAAATCGCTAATGAAATTAGAAGTCTATTTAAAGAATCTTGTTACTTCACTTGTCAAGTCGTTTGTGAGCTACAATTGCATCTGAGTGATAAAATGCGGAACTAAAAAATACAAGAAAAAATCTTTCATACGTCTGCAATGTTTGCATCATTTCATAATGAATTTGATCTCATACGAGATAAGGACATTCAGAAAGCATAACGATTCAAGGCGAATTCTAGATCAGATAAGATTAATCGATCACTTCAAAGTATATGATAGAGAATAAGATAAACGAAACCGGTATTGTCATTTCTTCATTTTAAAACCGTAACCTTTAGTTCCACTTCCTATTGACGCAAATCGTAAACAAATACTTGGTTACTGACATTCCAAACCAATTAATTACGGCCAGTAATAATCTATTAATCATCACGGATCCTGTCCCCGGAAAGATACCTTATTTAACAGTTGCACCACAGTACATAATAGATTGACCGCCATTGATTTTATAGATCACTTTCCCTTGTTCCCGGGCTTTTCCTTCAATACCACTGTGAGTATTTAAATGTTGTGGATGCAAATCGAGAAAACACGTTCTCATAGATTTTCACCAGTCAACGATTGTCACGACGACCACTCAGTGTTGTGACAGAGCGGACATAAGCAGACACGTGTGCCGACTCGGAACAACAAAACTACGATTTCTGTTTCCGTAACAGCGGCCACAAGGGAAAATAGACTTTATTTACTTAATAGAAATTGAAATATATATGTTTATGGTGATATGCTAATAGCTATTGACAGCAGAATCAGTTCACGAGTGTCGAAATGATCTCGATGATAATCAAAGTGACGTAAAGCCAGACGTAATCGATATGCAAAAAAGTGAATGTGAAATTAGATATGAAATTTAGAAGAAAGCAAAGGTTAAGTATTATAACGATACGAATGCACACATCGTACGGTTAATGACGCTAAATTTGCTGTATAGACAATTTGCATGCATACTATCAAGATGTTTTATACTGCAGCTTTGGCTATATCGCCGTCGTGATATCGTGTTCAGGGTTAACGGGGATGTTTGGAGCCACAACGAGTCACATCATTTATGAGAATTTCTCGAACTGCATGTTTACGATTTGTAGCACTTGCAGCCTCGAACGGGTTTGCGCCGTTGACATCCGGACACCGTTAGCTCTCTGAATCGTTGACCCGCGCGTTCTTTGTCTGTTCACATACGCACACAATTAACTGTCAACAATTGTATCTAATTCTCTATCTCTCATATTAAATTGTTATCTCTTAAGATGAATGCTTTCTTTTAATTGTGTTTGAGATGGAAATAATTTTGATGCTCCTTTTCCTAACACACTTTCGTGCCAATTATTCAGAAAGAACATCTGATACAAACATCGCCATCAATTTCTCTTTTTCAATTATTCCTCTTTGACAGTGCAATTAATGATTGCAAACATGTATTGGCTTCAGTTAATATTATTATCAGCAGTAACGAAAGTGTGTTGATTCACTGATGTCGGTTTGGAAAAGTGTTTTATTTTGTTAAATTAGTTACACTTTCCTTATGAGAAAGAGATCACTATCAGTTTTATTATTGAGTCACACATTAAGAAATCGTAGACCTATTTATCCACTTACGTTTGGCTTTCAAATATGTAGTTTCTACAAGAACTTCCTTTTTTTTACTATTTTCTCTACTTAAGCAGTAAAGTGATCAGTTGTGCGTGCGACATATTCTCTAGGTACAATCTTTATTGCAAAATTGCCATTGTTAGAACGTGCATAGCTTCCTTGTCATTACGATGAGAACTGACAAGATGGGCCCATTCTGTGCGAGACCTGTCATTCCTTTGTTACGCACCGCATTGTTGCTTTATTTAGGTCTTGTACCGTTTCACTGTTCAGTCAGCAGAAAATCAACCATCGCGGCCTTGTGTGCAATCTCTATGTGCACCTGTTCACCATCTTTACTTTAGAAAGCTACCAATCCATTAATGCGATGGCCTTCTGCAAACGTTATCTCATGAGCGGTGCTAGTCACAAAATTCTCTTGTTTAATAAACCAATTTATTTCTATTTTAAATTGACATCATTTATTGTCATCATATTTTTCAAGGTGGTTATGGATATTGAGCTTCCTCAAAGTGAGAAAACCTAAGGGTTATATTTAAATTCGAAGCAATATTTGCATGCTTTTATAATACTATTTTACGTGTTATTATTTATAATTAACATCTTAATTACTAATAATTTTGAGTCGTTTCAGTAAAAGACTGAATTCAGTTTCAAGAATATGCTATGATAAAAATAGTTTTGGGATCCCAGGCGGTTGTTATTATCATAAAAAACTTTGCGATGCCAATCAGATTCAATACGGAATGCGTCAAATAACCGTATTTTCATCTCCTTAGACCATTTCTTTCCGGACATAAAATACTATAAACTCCTATTAATCTTTTACTATTTCATAACTATCCATTTTACAAAATCATTCCTGCGCACAAGATAGAGAAGTATTTTATTTCTCTGAAGTGGTTTCAGTGCGCATGTTGTTTAGAATTTCGTTAATATTTTTGTGCCTTCTAGTGCAGCTGTTGCTCATTAGTGCTGACGACTGGTCATAATCAGCACCACTTAACCTATTCAAAGTTTAGTCAGCAGGTAATATTAAAAATAAGAAAGTTGTATCTATTTAGCCTTGGCAATGAATGTCATTTCTTTGCCAATGTCACCCAATTCCCAAGGTAATTTGAGCCGCATTCGCTAATTACTGGTGGTCTTCATTACTTCCTCCGCGCTAATTAGTTACTACTTCACCAGTTTTGCCAGTTTTACCAATTAGGTTTTCGACTGTTACTATTTGATTATAATTGATAAATGTATCAAGCTCGTGAATTTCGCACCTAGACTTGAAATTGTGATAAGTTTGATTTATCATACAGGGATGTGTATCGACGGCAAGTTTTTATGAAAGTAAATTCATTATTTTCAAAAATCTATCTAAATCTGTACGTAATACTTTCGTACTTAATTTATTTAAGAAAAGCTATATACGTTTACATTATTGCCGTTGGAATTATTTTGCAAATACTCCCATACACTTCATTCTGGACACCCTGTATATATAAAGCTTCGAGAACTCTATATAAAGCATACACCACATACATACATACCACTACTAATGCATGTTTCGTACTTAATTGTAAAGTTATTTTCAAATGATCAAGGCTATAAACCATACAACGGTGAGTTACAAAATGAAGTCTCATTAATCCATTCAAGATTTATTGAATGATAATTCTGATTATTCATTGCTTGACATTTCAGTTTATCGTGTACGACATATTTTGTATAAACGAGGTTCGTCATAATATGTGAGTGCCAATATATGGTACAAGATTTTCACTACAAATACATATTTATATTGTGTAACACCTGTAAACGCGTATTGATATTTAAAGTATTGATTAATTGACTTTTGCTTATAGGTGTTTTATTTATAATTTGTCGACAAACAGGCAGACGGGCCACCTGATGTTAAGATGCTAAGTGGTTACCGTAGCCTATGGATATTTGCTATTCCCGAGAAGTTGCCAATGCGTCGCCGGCTTTGAAAGAGAGCTCACTTTATGCTTTTCTTGAAGAACCCCATATTATCTGTGCCCTGAACCCAGTGCTCTGGGAAAACTTCAGTTTGTCAAAGTACGTTTTAGTCTTCGAGTTACGGGTACTGTTAACGATGTGAATATATATATCATTTTATTATTAAACGTTCCTGACTTTCACCCACAATGAATATCACAAACATATGTTAGTATCACTAAGGACAAATTTGGTTTGCTATAAGTTTCAGTGTGTGCCATTTCTCATATCGTATATTGCGAATGCAAAATATATTTATGTACGTGATAATTTGCATAAAATCGTAAAAATGTCGAAGTTATTAATAGATGACTCTCAAATTATCGCTGTACGAAAATCGTGTGAACAAACCCACGCAATAAGTCGCTCTATCTGATCATATATTATGTATCATATCATAATATTGGACTTTATTTTTGTATAGTTTTAATCATTTTAAGTTTAGAAATCTATTTCTTAATCACTTCGCTTGTTGCAATATCTAAGATAGAACAAACCCAATTTTGTTAGATTTGGAGGTATTAAAATTGTATCGGTGAAACATGTTAACTGAAAGGAGTGATAATAAAAAATAAAATAAAAATGAAACGAATATGTCGCTGCGGTTCCCAGTGTTGAAATTTCTAATCCTAAATCGCGATGAATATGCCACATTCACACATTTCTTCTTTCATTCACATTTTAAGAAGCATTTAATGTACCGCTCGTTAATATGACTGATAATAACAATAATAATATGACACATAATAATGTACCATGAATAACAATATTTTCGAAAACAGACACAATCAATTGATTCCAGATTAAGCAGACCTTGTGCTATAATATAATTAATCGGACAACGTAAATGACTATATATGTATTACTAAGTATGTAGTATTAGATATGCAAAATATATGGACCCAGGCACAAAAGATGCTTGTGGTCTTAAGAGAAATAGTTCTTCTGAGGAAAATTCTAATCCACCGTGTTCAGATAACTCAGTCAGTAAATACATCCATTTTATGTTCAAAACATCGGTAATGAATAGAATTCAATTATGTATATATTATTAATAACAAATATTACAAAGCGTATTTGTAATAAAGCGTGTAGCCGTTTTGTATCGTCAACCATTTTACAATTTGACACTGCGACATAAGTGCACATCGTGTCATATAATTTATGCAATGTGTCACAAAGTATATTATCACAGTGTCAATACCAGACAACTCCAAAGTACTAATTGATATCAGGTAAATGTATGTTACTAAGTATTTTAAAAAACTCATCTGTAGTTCAATACTTTATGAAGGAAAAGTTAGAAAAAGCTCAGAGGTGAAACTTGCGTTTATTCGTGTAAATTTTAATTTTATAAACTTCGGCATCATACAATAAGTACAAGTCTTAGGTTGCTAAACAAACTATAAATTCCAAAACGATTTGTCACTTGAAATTGGTTCGTTTATTCAATTAACATAGTTTTCTTTATCGGCCGGACATCTTTGCAATAATTATCCTACACTAAATCAATTAATTTCTCTTCCGCTAACATACTTATGCGTCACGAGTAAAAATGTTCTATGTACCGAATACGTTAAGGTTTATTGTCTTCAAATGTATCAATGAGAGTAATATTTGAAATTATTGTCGCAAAAATTACCCTCTTATATTAAATGTGTACTATGTCCCCTAAATTTTATATTAAACGTATGTACCGTTAGTCTATGAAAGGAATGAAATACATAAAAAAATTATAGGAATCCTAAAATGTCGACCAACCTCAGTCAGCGATAGGTTTTCTGATTCGTAGCTCTTGCGGAAACTTACAGTGAAGCGTGTAAAATAAAAATAAAGAGTTTAATATTATCTGGACAGGAGGAATATTGCTTGATATGCACTGTAACTCAAACATCAGTCGTTAGCGTAATTATTGTAAGTTAGACTTCAGTCTTCCCGTTACGACTATAAGAATGATGGGGATTTTCAAAGCGTCTAATTGGAATCGATCGTTTCGTGAGATGATATTTCAAGCCGACGAACGGTCGTTGCATAAAAAAACCAGTATATTTTTTGAAGTACTCCTTTGGCAGAACATAAAATAGTTAAAGCATATTCAGGTGCTGAGAGTCATGTACATATGTTGCAATATGAAATATAAAAAATAAGAGCAAATTCACATGCTCAGAATCATGCATATTTCAATATCGAATATATAACATAAGGGCATATTCACATGCATGAAATCATGCCTTTAAATATATCGGATATAAACATTTCACGACGAGAATGCGCGAAATAAGAAATCCTGACGCCGAATTGACGGATTGTCTCGTGAGCGTTCATAAATCATTCACACGTACTCGTAAATAAATGTTGGTTCCACTCGAGCCATATGTATCTATGGTTCTTCAGCTATGGTATTCATTCCGGGCAATCGCACATACGTCGCTTTTTAGGACGGAAAACGTGTATTCGATATAAAAAAAGTTTTCGTTTCATATAATATTACTTATCATTTCTACGTGTTATTGAAGATTAATGAATAGATAATGCATAGGTATAATTACCTTTGCCCATTACTCAAATCTTTGATTAAGTAAAAATTAGTCTAAAAATATATAGACATAACTATAACTCTGTTTTATTTATATATAACTATAACTCTGTTTTATTTATATATCTTCATATTGATAGTATAAATCAAAGTATAAATCAATCACGTAGTATTTGTCGCTGACAGTGTATGTAATTTTCACGTATAGTGTGCATTCATCTTTAGGTTAACGGTTTACAGATATTCGTATTGATAGAATTTATTACGAGCTGTACATTATTGAGTTGTTCGAATATAAATACACGTCCATATTGTTATATTCTCCCAGAATAGAGAGCGATACCTTTGGTCTATAAATACAGACATTTTAGACGAACATTTTACTATGAAACGTTTCGACAGCCTTGATCGTTTATCATCGTAATCAGATTGCGCATGTCAATGTCATCTTAGCGCAGAATGTTACCAATTGAGGAAGCGATTGTATACAAAAATGTGTTTCTCGTTTCATAGTCGGATGCTTTCGCGAGATAGCGTTGTTCTTCACGTCCGCGAAGTATCCAGTCGGTTACTGAAGCGGTTCCTGTAATGAAGAACGTTGACCTTGTTGATAAAACGAAAGTAAAGCCATTGTTGGCGGCGCCGACCCCGGGTCAGAGATCTGTCACCGGCCATCTGTGTAAGGTTCGCGCGTCACGATTCTCCGTCACGATACAATTTCACGGCGTCGCGTCGCGTCAAGCCACAGCGATCGCGATACCGCGTAAAGCATTCAAAATTCAAATTATTAATTCATAGCAAAGGTTATCAGATTCAAGGACTTTATGTAAAACATTGAATCAGATACCTGTCCGAGCAGAATTAATGTTTCTCCCGCGAATGCGATTTGAATCGATTGGCCACAGACGGAATCGCTCGATTTCATATCCGTTCGGTCGATACCGACTTACTTACCTTGACATATCGAAGTCATCGCATTAGATCCGGAATCTTAGCAGTCAACACGTGATATTACTAATATGTAATAACTATATTGTGTCTGTGTCTGTACATACCTATTAAATATGACAAATTAAATGTCAAAAAATGTTCAATTTACGAATTTTCGATAAATACATAATATATTAGTTACAACAACTGAGTATTAAACACGATCAAATTATATTTAAAACAATAAAATATCGTAGTAATGTCATGTTTAATTACGTCGAAATAACTGCACAATTAATAAGTAATGCCACATAATAACACATTTCATATTTCAATTTTCTTAGTCCTTACTCTATCAGCCCAGTTCACTTGTTTCCTGATTAGTTAGCAAGATATTAAAGAGAAACTTCAATCTACCTACTTGCTCTATAAAATATAATTTATGTGTTACACCTGTCAACGAGCGATGGCGACTTATTGTAAATGAAAGAGAACAGAAAAAAAATATTGATATAAAACGTAGCATATAATTATATGCATGTACCTATATTTATATGTCAATATTTATGCCGTTTATTGACCGTCTGCTAACCATAATACAGACTCAACCTGCTTTGGCAACTAAACTCCGAATGTGAAGATGTTCCAGGAATTTTTTTTTTCGGTTCCACTGCTGGGCGCGAGTCTCCTCTAAGAACGAGAGCGTTAAGGCCATAGTGTATAAGTCCACATATAAAAGGCCACGTATAAAGCCATATATAAGGCCACGCCTTAGCACGCCACGCAATAGGTCAAATAGGCTATGTAGCCTATTTATTGTTATTAGTACTAAACTATAAGCTCAGCTCTTAAGCTCACAAGCTGCCGAACAGTGGCACGTACAGAGGCAGAGTTCAAAAAGGCGAAAGACGTGCTTGGCCTACTATCGGAGTTCAGTAGTACTAAAAACCTGTCACGCAGCGGGCAGGCACCGAAACCAGTAACGCCAATTAGCTTTTAAAACGAACCGAAATACACATAACGGAATTAATGTTTTTGAAGTTGTACGCGGATCGCGAGATTCCGTATTGATATTGAAATATTTATTTATTTATGTTGGGAGTTTATGCATGCTTTGCGTTGAATGTCGGTTATTTATTTGTTCTTTACTCGTAAACTCGAATATATGTATGTTGTAAAGGAGAAACATCGATGTCGATTTGTGGCGATGGTAAGAATCGTAGATACAACAAAACCAGTGATAGTATGGTAAATGTTGCCATTAAATAATATTTAAATGAATACATTTTTGTAATATAATGTTTTACTTCAAATAGTCATTTTCTTAGGTACATCATCATCATGCGCCTGTCTAAGTCCAATGCTAGATAGTCAAAACTATACAAAATTATAACAACTATAAAAAATACAGGAATTTCAATAATATTGGAAAACTAATCTCTTTAAGGAGCTTTTGGGAGAGCTTTTCGCATTTAAGTCATCAGGTCGTTTAAGAAATAGGATTACTGAACGGAAAATGAATTATGGTAAATAAATGTTTGTAAAGATATTTCATAATCTGTCCATTTGTGGACTGAAACAGACTGATGATGATAATGATGAAAATAATTAAATAATCCCCTTAATCAAAACAAATTAGTAGAAACCCATTAAAATGTGAAAAAGGTCTGCACTGACAATACCATCGCGCACATTTCTTTATATATATTATAGAACAATTTTATGTATATTTTTATACAAAAATATTTTCTCTTGACCTTTAACTGTGATGTGTGTTGCCGTAAGTGTTCTTCAGTGGAGTTTAGATCTCATTTATCAAAATTACATCGATAAGTGGCCACGCGCCCACGTCGCACTCATATGAAGTAAAAGTCTCAAATTAATGAATAGTTCAGAGTGCTATAAATTGTGCTTTCCTTTTTGCTATTGCTATGTTTTATTGTTCAATATATAACAAAATACATTTTGTTATATCAAACGAACGTGCACTGTACTTGGTATTATTCGGCCATGTTTTTTATTCAAATTTTTCATTGTCTCTTGATTAGGATTATGTAACTGATACATTAGGAAATCATTGTTATATTTTTAACTTAAATGATACTTATGACGAAATTGTTAAGGAGTGTGCACACTGGATGTTAAATTAAACGAATAGTTCTAATTTTCAATGTAATTATCCACAACATTTATTTTCCTTAGACCTAGATAGTTTAATAAACAAAACCCATATCAAGTTCTGATTTAAATGATCGCTTTAATCCACGGGTGACCGACCTTACCGAGCTTACATAACACGACCTACGCCTAACAGCAATTTCACTTTCCTTGAAAACAATGCACGTTCGTAATTAACCGTCTAAAGGTCGGCAAGGTGTCTCTAATGAGCTCTGTTATGAGCTATTCCAATTCAAGTTTACTATAACATTCTTATCGCCAACAATATTTTTACACGTAACCAATACATTGCTGTTTTAGTATGGCAATGTTTGTAAGTCCCCAAGTTGAGCGGTTAATGTACATCGATATGGATATGAAGTATAATATACCGATAAAGTGATAGTGTTTGAGAACATTTTCTCTACCCCGGGCGAGCGTGGCCTTGCTGAATTGATCACATTATATGCACATGTAAGCCGGTCATCGACACTTTCTACGTGCATTGTGATTTTGCTCACACGAACGGCTCGGGGCTAATTGGTGAATGTATGCCATTTAAACTTATCGCCAGTTGTCATCTGTTTATCGATTAATCAAAAATTTAAGTAATTATAAAAATAAATTTCTTGTACTTACAGTCCCTTGAATGTTAAATATTGTGTGCAAAGGAACGCTTATCCGGAAACATAAGTCATGTTACTATTATGGAGTTTCCTTCAAATAATATAAGAATATTCAGGTCTCTATTAAAACATGACTATTGTCTTAATATCTCACATACTAATATCAACCTTGGTGCTATCCACATTTTAAGCACTCGCCATTTTATTC
Organism: Parelbella ahira ahira; assembly: GCA_018244795.1. Taxonomy (NCBI): domain Eukaryota; kingdom Metazoa; phylum Arthropoda; class Insecta; order Lepidoptera; family Hesperiidae; genus Parelbella; species Parelbella ahira. Next base: position 479 of record DWME01002093.1, on the reverse strand, counting down.
ACCACAAATACTTTTAAGTTGAAAACCATGCATAAAATAATGGGAATTTAATTGGCTTTTTGACAGTCCGTTTTGTTCGTAAATTATGTATTTTTTACAAGCTTCTCGCGTAAAACAATTCATGTGGGTTAATAGCACTATTATCGTCATTATAAAACACAGTTAAAGTCATAAATTGCCCTTAAAAGCCCACACTTATTACGGGATGATATTAATTCGCGTCCTTCTGACGTTAATTCGTTTTATTGTCGCCTCGCATTGTTTGTGCGGTGGTTTTTGTGTTAATAAATACCTTAAGACGGTTTTACGACGTGTTAACTAAAGTTCACGCATTTCCACTAATTACTGTTCCATCCACCGAGTGAGTCATAAGTCACACAAACCGGCGCACGGGTATGAGGAGAATCTTCTTCTTAGCGTGTCGATGACAAACACATTTTAAGTCCCTAAATGGTTTTAGCCCAGAATTTTGCCACGCT
>DWME01002092.1:0-22037 GCA_018244795.1 Parelbella ahira ahira | reverse complement strand
TTATCATTTAAATAGTCCTTGGTTTCATAATAAGCTTTCATACACAGGACTTTCTTGACGGATATTTTAAACTATCGACTTTTTGTCTAAACGTGACATCACGTCTGTTATCCCCGAAGAGGTAGACAGAGGAGGGTAGAACACTCCCACGTTTCACCAGTTGCGCTTAAGTCCCATGGAATAGGTGGTAAGTCTATAGCCAAACACCGGGCACACATCCAGTCTCCGAGTCACTACTAGAAATTCTAAATTAGAAAAATTCCTTAGTAGCCGACCCAGGATTTGAACCCAGGACCTCCCGATCGGCAGTCGCGCTTGCACCCACTCGACCAATGAGGCAGTCAATAACAAATAGATAGACAGATGTCTTTTTATTTATTTTATATTACACCATTTATAAGATACTGCTAGAAGTATTCTCTGCCAGTCAACCTTTGGGCTAAGTAGAGAATAAATTAATTAAAAGAATAATAAGACATGTACCTAGTATCCGTTTATCCGATTTAAAGGTTTTAACAAAGTCAATTCGCATATAAATGTTGCGTGTCCGCAGTAGCTGGCGACTGTCCATACTAATTCCCGTTGGACTCATTGTTTCCCGTTCCGCCGCTAATGGCGGCAACGCGACACATAAGATTTACTCCTATCTTATCGGGATAGATTGCGTTTGGTTATAACGAACCCCCGTATCTGTTGAATACAGGCGTGATATTAATCTAAAGTTAGTTCTCTGTATGGTCATTTTAGATTTGAAATGCTGGAGAATGGTAGTTCTGGTCACGGCGTACGTATTGTTGAACGTTGTTTCTTGGAATCCAATGTGTCGATGAACGTATTTCATATTCCCGAAGCGAGGGTCATAAATGTCACAAAGCCGGGCAGATCTTTTCTAGATTTGATGCAGCCGTGTGACCATCGAGTTTAAGCAACACTTCTAATGCTATGATCTGTACGGAATCATTGAACATTTTCTCAAAACCTTCGTATCGAACTTTCATATCCATTGAGCAGGTAATTTTTGATCTTACCTTAAGCTTAAACTCGAAGTACAGGAAAAGATTTTAAAATTTAATGTTCCTTCAGCAAACACTAAGGTTTTTATTAAGATCTTACTAAATTTTAAGTCACCGTTTTTGTTTTTTATTTTTTAATATTAGATATTATTGTTATTTTCAAAATGTCTCATATTTAAATAAAATAATATCTTTTGTCTTTTAAAAATTATTTATATTAAATATCTGCAGTCACCGTCAGAATAGTTCTTAGCCATAAATCATCATCGTCATCATCATCCTATCTCAGTCCACTGCTGGACGTGGGCCTCTCCCAATGAGCGCCATCGCCATAACCATAAATAATTTTCAGAATTTATGTTCTTACAAAATGTAACAATCATTTGTCTTCGTATCAAAACACAGTGTATCGCTTGCAATGACAGTATGTAAATTACATGAAACGAAAATTTCACCTGTAGAAAGTCCACATTAAATTCATATGATATTAGTATGTTCACTTCAGTTAAAATTAATGTTGAGAGACATAAATTACCTGAGATGTCAAGTCCGCCATTGTTGGAGAAATAAATGATGCCATTGAGAAAGAAAATATAATAACGCGTTTCGTTACCAACGCGTGCAAATAGCGGTATCGCACTTGCCCCGAGGAACATAATATTAATGTAAATGTATACATATATTGGTATTAAGGAAGATAAATGTAGTGTGTTTCATATTTAATAAGATTTTTATATTAAAATATAGATTTTGAATGACAATAAACATAAATTGGTGTTGCGTGGGGTCGTTTCCTGCGAGTAGGGTGTGCCATTATTTAGGTATATTGGCGGCAAAAATGCAGATGCAAAGATTTATTTAATTGTTTTGATTTAATTTTGAGTTATGCGCGTACCGTGTACAGGATCTTTGTATTTCACTGTTTTTGATCATTTATCGAATTTTGTATGAGAGTTGACTTTCCTTAATGAACTAATATTCCTTTATATATTTTGAAAACTTATTGTTTTCATCTATGGACATGAAAAGAAAAAGTTTTTTAACAACAAAAGTATGACTAATTAGTGTAAATATAACAGTTGAGCGTTACATATAATCTAATTACATTTATGGTGTTCGTGACGTCACTATGTAAATATAGGCAACCCGTACCGTATCAGTGGTATTCGGAATTTGCTTATGGAAATCGTTTATTTCACGCTAGACGGACCACATACAAAGGAGGTAAGTGCCAACGCGTGTTATTGTCTTCATTTGTATGGAAACGGCGGATATATGTATGTCCCGGCGGTACTTACATGTTTTCCTAGTAAAGTGCAATGAAAGCGTACACTTATTCGGATGTAATATATTCTTGGATATTATTATTACACAATTAAGCGTTATAAATTACACATCATACCTATATTTTCTAAAGCAATATGGCACAATAAAAAATATTCCAGAAATCCTGTTCGTTATTTAAAAAAAACCATGTCCTGTACATTTACATACATATATCAACTTAACGATATATCGTCAGTAAATTTTTATTATGTAAAATGATGAGGTGGTTAGTGGAGTCGTAAAGAAATCGCTATTCACTGAGCATTTACTATCCCGTGTCCGCACGGATCGGTAAAGCTTGACCATTGCTAGCGGAAGTGTACTCACAACCAATTATAATTTCGTTACGATTTATAAGAAAACATAAAATAATCCCACTATGGTGCAGGCTCTGATTACGTCGTAAACTGCAATGGGGCCGGATGCAGATGGATCATCATCGGCCAAACAGCCAATTAAGGATGGGAATAGACGTGCGATTTATATACTTCTCGGTCTGTGATGATTCTTGGAATGTTTTTGTATTCAAATATTTACACTAGTTCTCGCACAAACATTTGTCATCGAAACTGTAAATCGAAAATGTATTTCGCCATTTATAAAACCGTTTAATTTATTAATAATAAATAATGTACATCATTGACTTGCGGTAATAATAACACGAGAATTATTTCGTTGTCAATTATTGTACGATTCTAAATCTTCTTGGATATTTCAAAGAAAAGACGACAGTGCCAGATGCAACGATAGATTAAATTTTCTACCATTATCAAATATACTTTATAATATATATTTTTTATCTTAGAATCAAATTATTATTCCTGAGGGTTGACCAACAAGTAGGACTTTGGGGATTGTTTAAAAAGTATGAATTCTTATTTAGTTTTCTAAGCACCGAAATATTATTAGGCTCTATTTAAATCACAAGTACCTGGAACGAGTTATGAAAGACTCTATATTTATAACCTGACAGATGTCAGAAAACCTAACGTTGTATTCTACTTATTGTACTGATACATATAATTATGCATATGGACTTCATTGGTACATGAGTTAAATTTGAAATACTAAGGTTTGAAATGATCAATAAACCTCAGGCCCAAAAGTAAGGTACCCTTGCCCGAACACATAAGCAAAGAATACGAGGAGCTATGTACATTTGCTAAACCTCTCCAAATTGATTTCGATATTCCAAAAGGAAGTGTTGCTACTTAAAAAACATTCTTCCGTTGCAATGACATAAGTTGTATAATTTAAAAACCTATCTGAGGCGTGAAATCAATTCGTAAATGGTGTACAGTAAAAGCGTGACTGACAAGTCGTTTATTAAGAATTCGTATCGAAGCAAACGCGAGATATTAAAGAAATCTCATGAAACCTATTCAGGCTGTATTTTTTTGGTATTTTTTTGTGATTTTTCGAGATGAATTAAAATTTGTTTTCGTTGAAGTATTTGCGTTTTGATCGCTATTAAATTTGCTGTAAAATACGATTGACTATATTTTTTACAACGAAAAAATCAATATCGTTATTGTTCAAATAATGACGATAGATAGAAATAATCCATATTAGCTTTGATGACACATTGTTCTACCATATACAAAGTTACAGCATAAATATTGTACTTGAATAATAAGATCTGTCCAGATCCATTCATAACGTATTTGAACCTATATATATATAGGTACATATATACATATTATTTTTTTCTTCAAACTATGAGCTGCCTACACACCTATTTGTGCATTGTATATGAACAAATATCGTATATCAAAAGTACAATCTTTATTTAATTCAGGACAGGATTACGTTGACAAATGGCCATAACCAATGGTTTTCCTACTAATCCGTGTAGATGGATAGCCATAACTGGTTCATCCTACGTCTTAAACAAATACGTTCAATCAATATTTCACGGTTTGAACAAATAGCGGTTAACTGTTTACCGTCATTAGCTGTGCAAAAAGCATCGGATACGTTTGTTGACCCCGCGTGAGGCGATTATTTATCAGACACTCCCAATAATTGTGCGCGGGCGCAGCTAGTTGCCGTAGATGAGTAAATTCGTACAGAGGTCAAGTGACATGCATAACATGCGCATACGGTTAGGTATAATTAACATTAAGGTACGAGACGGCAAAAATTGTTTTGACTGAGAATCTTGAAGTATATAGCAACGTACTTGCATGTTAAATTACTATGTATATATATTTATGGTATATTTGAATAGATTTTCGGGCAAACTCTAATCTTGCACAATGTGTTTTGTTAAAAATGCTTTGTTTCTTCTAAAGATTGAAGCGGGAAACTAAACTTTTAGTATATCTAGCCGTAACACCCTTGACAATGGCATGCCATTTAGGCGCCGAGGCGGTTTTTTATAGTGTCTGGCATAAAACTAAAAGCCTGAATTATATTGTGATATTACACCCACATTATATTGACGATCAATATGATTTTGACTTTACAAACTTGATTCACGTCTGATATAAATTTGTAAGGTTAAATTCTTTTCGAAATATTGTACATGTATTATAAAAAATGATTTTATATCTGCCATACTTCATTTCAGTTATTGGTATTAAAGGATATCGATTTAATTAATTATTATTATTAAACTTTAGTGAATATCGAAACAAGTTTACAAGAACAAGGTATTTTCTAACAACATTAGGTAGGTATGTCATTTTTTACAATACCTTTGCAATATATCTCGTGCACCGAAACAAAAGTCAAAACAACATATTATATTAATGAGGTCGAAAGTTTTCAGTGATTGATAACTTCGAATTTGTTTCTTTAAGCCGAGGTGGTGAAGGCGCCAAGATAATTAAAAGTTTTGTAACTAATTTGGCTTTAATATGTTCGCGTTGTGGCGCCAAATGTAAAATGACCGCCCTAATTACTTTTATCCCGAGTGATTTCACTAAAGCTAATTACAAATAAATGAAAGTTCAAGAAATTCTTGACTGATGCGTGTAAAGTTTGGTCGACTTCAATAATAGATACTACTATATTGATAAAAGCAATGTTCTATTCCTCTGAGAATCATGTTATCCTACGTTTTGTCTTTACGTTTTGATACATAAAACTCTATTCTTGTAAGTGCATATCATATTTGGATTATGTTCTTAATAACATTGAATAATTCTAACACTAATTCAGATGTAAAAATCTCATTTTTATTATAAAATCTCAAAATGATCGAAATTACCTATACCGATATGATTTGTTTAATAAATCAAATGTAATAATGATTACGTGCCTATCCCAACTTCTCTTCATCACCTCGGTTGTCTGGTAGAAAATGCCACTTGGCATAAAGTCCGCTCTTTGTTACCAACAATAAAGGATAAATCAATAATAAATAAAAAATATTCTCGTTTATGGAACATTTCGGTTGGGTGTCAGTTAGTTTATCGAACATGAAGTCATGACCTCTCATTATATAATGAAGTGATATACGACTTCGTTTGTACACCCATACATTACATTGTTACATAACTCGAGATCAAAAGTCACATAGGAAATGATGGTTAGTATTGCGGTAGTCAGCAGTATCTACCGACTACCGTAAATTTGTTTGAACATGAGTCAATTTCAGTTTCGTAATACGAATAACAGACTGCGAATTTGATTGAGTGAATTATCTTCAGACACAGCACAAATGGAATTTCTTGAGGCCTTCCTTTATTTCATCTAACGGTTGATTGCCTTTTTTCAGGTAAACAGCGCGGAGATTTCTCAAGAAAGTTGTACAGTACGACTATACAAGAGGTGAGTTTATAAAGAGTGCCTTTATAGAAATGAAAGCGGTTAATAAATACCAATTAAATATACGTAATATTTTCGCGCTAATTGACGAGAATTTGTCTCGAGGGATTCCTACTCTTGGGCGGTGACTATGGAAGAGAAAACGAAATATGTAATATGATGTCACTTGATAGGTAATTAAGATGCATATAATTCAAATAACGTTGCCGATTTTTCCTAGATGTTTCATTTCTTACAGAACAACCATTCATAAGCTGAATATGTATATGTGCTTTAGTATTTGAGTTAAATTACGTTTGTTTATGAGCTGATCGATGAAAGAAATTGACCCAATTGTAAAAGTTAACTTTAGAAGTAGTCGTTAATTAATGATTATTTTAATTCAATCAAATTGTAATTCTTAGGCTGTATAATATTACATGTATGTATATACTTCTAAATATACATATGCAAGGATCACATGCCAGTCTCATTGACAAACGTGTCAAATACCGAATACCACAATCGATTGCATACCGTACGGTATCTTCGATCACGTGACGTCACCGTACGCTGTCTGCGTAGCAATTCGTGTACCCGTCGGTCAGTTAAGCAGATTACTGAGCTTGTACCAATTATACAATGATAGTTATCTCTCATCTCCATGGAGATTAATTGGATCGTATACAAGATAGTTTTCAGATTTGTTTTCAGATATTCACAGTGCGTGCCAACAAGATTGCATTACGCACAGATGTCTGGGCACCAGTCGTACTGCTGTGGAAGTAGCGATTAAAGTAATCACCTCTCCTCGTTTGTATCTCGCATCACTCGGGGATCTCTCATCATTTTAGAAAAGGTCTCGAGTATCTATCATTTAAAATACACGTTACTTACAATACAAATTTGCTATTAGCAATCATTCGCTTTAGGAGGGCAGTAGGTATAAATTAAATTTAGTTGTTGTAGTGTCCTATGGCACATGTCAGTGGGTAGCATGAAAAAACCCAAGAACAGGCATAATATGTCCACAAACCGAAAATTGATAACTGAATTTATCATCTAAGTATTGACCGGAAATACAGATCGAGAGCCTTTGCACGACGTATAGAATGGTTACCATGAAAGACATATTGGTCGTCATTGCTTCCATTAATATTATTATTTCAAACGCCGCCGGTAATTAAAAGATTTTTGTCACTAATTATCTACTATTAAGATATTATGTACATTCGTTTTGTCATTACAGTTCTAATTAATTTTTTGAGTAGTCTGATGATTTCTTAGTAATCTGCCACGCAACTGATAGCTTTGACTTAAATATCTTCAGGTATTAATTAAGAATATTATTGCCCACTTCTCTCTAGCAGTGCCGGGTGGGAGAAGTGGCATCTCATGGTAAAATAAATGTCGAATTAATTGTTTACTTTCCGCTTTCTAGTTCCACATAAAATACGAACGCAAGATCTCACAGCGATGCGCTTGTTTCCATAATTGTTTCCTTGAGACTTAAAACAAATTGGAAATTATAGAAAGTGTCTTGTTATTTCTAAATGTTACATAAGAGTAAGTTTTCGGGGGCTACTTTCATTCAAAATTATTAACGACACCGCGAAATGCCTGGTTGTAATTGCAAATAATGCCAGTTGCTGGCCAAGCGCCTCGATTAACGTCCTGCATTATGCAATCACTGCTATAAAATACGTAATAATTCACGGTACAATATGATATTTTGCATAAATATTCAGCATAGATATGTTTGTAAATTATTATAACACTCATATAATTCGTAAACTATTATAATATTCGCTCTTTAAATTATTAATAATGGACGCGGATCATGACAAATATTACCATACTATTACCTATATTTTATATAATTTATTTTAATAAGTACCACCTACATTTGAGCTAACCGCCCACATTGTGCAAACTTGGACATAACTGACAGTAATTAATGTTTACTGTATAATTTCTCAATAAATTTTAACCTATAATTATATAATTTATAGCATTTTTTAATTACTGTTATACAAACAAATAGTATGTTATTAGGAATTTATTGAAGTACTTTTAATAATTATTTAATATGCACACAATCTAAAATTAGTTTCTTAATGATACGTTTTAAATTAACATGTTAAATGTATGTTCGTTTATTGTATAATTAAACGCTCATAACAATAAAGATAATAAATTCGCATGACGCGTTATTATTAGAATCATCGTTAAATTATCTAGATATCGTGCTACTGGGCGAAATTTGTACCTCTGGGGCTAGGACTATCTATGGGACGGTGGAAATAACGAGCCCTCTGTGAAAGGATGAAACAAGTCTTATTTTGTTACAAAATCTTATGTTGTTCCAAAAAATTGCTATATTGTATTTAATCATATCTAAAACAGCCCAACTGGTTGATTCAACTATCTTGTCTTAAAATATTTAGTCTTCATTATGATCTGTATATTTTTTAAAATTATAAAACAACCCCGAATCCGGACGAAATTCCGATCAGCTACTTTGACTTTTCGCCACCAATTATTAATCACCATTTAAACGAAATACTTACTCAGAAAGTTTCACGTTGAATATTAATTGAAGAAGGTAATGTATAAAGCTGGCATTTTATTTAGGTATATTCCCCTCACGTAGTAAAATTATTTGTATGACAAAAACAAATGCAAACAATAAATACGACGTTCGAATTAGGGAAGTTCGTTAGTTACCATTTTCCTCTTTCTATTTGTCACTATTAATCTTGTTTGCGCGCGTGCATTTATCACATCGAGGTGTGCACGCGCATTCGAAGCGACTAATCAGCACTAATGTAAATGCTGGACCATTAGGGAATACCAGATTACGTCCAGCATTCTCGGACAAAGCGAACTGGTTTGATGGAATCGCTGCTCACTCGTTATATTCTGCTCTTGACATAATTGAAAGCAGGACAGTTTGAAAAGTGACGTATAGAAAAATGTTATTGCAAACCGACAGTCCTGGTCGAAGTTTAAATCTTACAAGAATGTAACTCGATCTTATTTTAAATAAGCACTAGACACGCGTAATCAACATAGCTACGTGTCTGAATGAATTATAGATAATTCGCTCGAAACGGTATCAGGGTATTACCATAAAATGCTTATTCGGATGCGGAGTATCGTTCTAGGAAACGCTCGGGATCAACTAAAGGACCCAATCATGTCATGGTATCTCAACTATGTGATTACACTCAACGCGCACCTGCAAAGTTCCTTGTCTTAATTCAATGGCGAATAGGAAGATTGATACGTATGGTGGCTCATACAGGGAATTACATTCTAATTTTGTTAATGGAATAGCAAAAACATTATATTCAGTATTCATTCATAAAAGAAATAATATTTATAACTCAAATTTGCTGTAATGTAACGTTTAGTGTAATAATTGTATTCATGTTTGAATTTTTATTAAAGTGAAATATTAGAAAAATTTTACATACGGGTACATTTAACTTTTCGCTTGATATCCATAGGTGAGAAATTTCATTGATCTGGAAGCATGTAAACATTATTTTTTAAACTGAAAATGTATTTCAGGCCATATTATACCTTCTTTGAATACATATTTTCGGCTTAACTTTATTATTTATTATTTTATAGTAGGTATAAGTATTATTAACCAGTAAAAATTTTAATGGAACGCTTTAAAAACCGTAAAAGGAAAAAATTAACAGTTAATTAGAATCAGATAACAGTGTGAACATTTTACGCGTCCTAGATAACTTTGAAGTAACACAAACAGATAATTTCAAAGACCACCGACTTATCATAGGGTCATAAGGGAATTTAATAAAAATATGCCACTGAATTCTTTGGAGGTGAGTAGCTAAACATTGTGAGCGCAGAATGTTTTATAGTGGTTTATCGAGCTCGTGAGATCGCAAAGATATCGCGACCGAAAGGTATCGGCGCAGACAATCTGACAGACAGCGATCTCATGGAGAAATGGAAGCTGTTTGTCATCTGTTTTATCTTTATAATTATGTGAACTGTCACTGACACCGGCTTCTGTGTAATAAACGCTTTATAAGTATTATTAATGAACAGTACAACGTAATAACTCCAGGAGTTGGTTATTTATGTATTTTAACACTGAAAGAGAAAGCAGTGATAGCCTAGTGGTTAAGAATTCATCCTCTCAATCCGGGGGTGCTGGCTTCAAATCCATGGCGCGTACCTCTTTATAATAGTGCGTTTTAAGTTTAAATATCATTTGCTAACGTTGAAGGAAAAACATCGTCAGGAAACCTACACATCTTGGAATTTATAAAAAAATCTAATGTCTGCTAACCCGCACTTGGCCAGCGTGTCAGACTAGGCCTTAACCCTCTCAATATGAGAGGAGACCCATATTCCAACAGTGGAATGATATTTTACTATTAATTGTTTCGTGAGACTTTATACACATGATTATATATTTACCGGCTCAACTCAGTTTTCGCCACGACCTCGCTGCAAACGGCGGGAGCTCACGAGGAAGGTCCTCGTACAGGTCCGAAACTAGTCGGGCCATCCCGAAAAACGCACGTGACTTAAGCCTGTAAATACATAATCAAGTGGGATGATAAATGAGTCGATTATTTTATTACAACTTTTTAAGCCATCACTCCTGTAATCTTCGAAGGGGTAGACAGAGGAGTGTAGTACTCTCCCACGTTTCACCAGTTATGTTAACATCCCAGGGAATAGGTGGTGAGCCTATAGTCAAACACCGAGCACAAATACGGACTCCGAGTCACTTCTAGTAATCCTAAATTGGAAAAATCCAATAGTACCCGCCCCGGGATTAGGACCCAGGATCTCCCGATAGGCACTTGCGCTTGCAACCACTCGACCAACGAGGCAGTCATCTGGAAGTAAACTCGGGTGAATAAGAGATCTATGAGCAGGTCGATGAAGAATTCATTGTTCCTGTAAAAAAAAAAACATTTCTACACCAGAGCTCCAAGTGATGTGCCTTTAAAAAAAATTTAAACCTTTTTTCCAAGGAGCTCCATTAAATCCATGAAATTTATTTAATTTTTGGCAACAATACAATACTCAACAGACGTGAAAATGCAATTCACTTCTGTTTTCCAAAACTAATCTAACACCTGCTTGCTATATAAAAGACACTGTTAGTGAATGTGCAATGGCCATAGGTAACTACATCTTTAAGTGCAAGCTACATTCGTCATCACACTTGCCCTTGAAACTGCGAGACCCTGTGAAGAGAATGACCTTTACAATGTATTGTAGGTCGCACGAAGCCGCATAAGGGCATGTAAAGTGTAATCTGTCGCGTGAATGGCCAGCCTTAAATCATAACATTCGTAATATTACTGGCCAGTGATAGTACCGTTGAAGATATTTGTTGTGCCGACTTGTTGAATTATACTTTATGAGTAGTTTATTTCATTTATTTGTCTGATTTAGACGTGATTCTCTCTTTTAGTATCTTGAGCTGTTTTCAACGAAAGCCCAGTAGGTATGTATGTATCTCTGGCACAGAATATCGCTGGTACAAAATACTTTCGTATAAATAAATAACTTTTATTTACCCCAGCTATATAGAAAAAAATTCTAAGTGAATATATTGTGACGCAATTCCTTTTAATGGCGACGTTTCTTTCCTGTACATTTGATTTAGCTTTTCCGTATACATGTTCCCTCACTACCACCAAGGAATTTAGTTGAGTTTAATGCTAATTGTACAGTCTATTTGACATTTACTCGATGTAGACAAAATATATTATTGTTTAATGCGAGAGCATTGGAGAAATAAGCCATATTGTAATAGAGCCGTAGAAACGTTTAAGTCGCTGATATAGGCAAGTGTTACTTAATCCTGACTCAAATAAAATATCTTAGTCAACATAAGTGTGTCGAGAAGATCATATTGGGTGTACAATTAATGGCCAATCTGTTTGACGGAAAGTAAAGGTCGTAAGGTTTATACAACATTAAAATATCCGATGAGATTTAACGATTATTACTCAACGATACCAATCGGTGGTGATTGTAAAATATGACCTGCGACGCTCTAAGACTTTCATGGAAATATGCCACTGACGCTAACCTGACAAAATGCTGCCTCGCCTCATAGTTGACTTAAGAGTTAAAATTTTCATGGAGCGAACATTCGTTATATATTGCTATAAAATTAATTATTATTATTATAATATAAGTAGGTATTACAATTTAAAAATGCAGATGTTAGAATTGTCTGAACACCATGGTGGTAGCAACCGTGATGTTTCAGCGACTGACTTACTTATACAAAATTTGGCGCAAGCAAAGCCTCGCCCTCGTTGATCAGTGAGCAGGCCAGCGGTTAATAGCATTCGACCAAAACCAAATTGTATGTCGACAAAAACGCATTGTCCCGAAGTCTTCAGCGATTCGTAGAGAACGAAAGTCTTCGTATATCAGTTCCCTACAGTTAGTGAATGAATGTGTGCTGCACACCGATCCATGACATAGTGTGTATTTACATATTTTGTAAATAGATATAACGCTGGAGTTATATTTTTTTCGTTTCAGTTTGATGTTTAAATTTAAATATAAACAAGGTTTAATAATTCAATTAATAATTGATAATAGGAACAAGATATAAGTTTGACGTTTAAATTTAAATAGAAATGACGTTTAATAATTTAATTAATAATTAAAAATAGAAACCAGATACAAGGTTGATTATTAAATTTAAGTATAAATGACATTAAATAATTTAACTAATAATTAACAATAGGAAAGTAGGGTGAAAAATCCTATTCTATTTTTGTTACGGGAACGTGTTAAAATCAAGCCTCTGACTTGATCTCTTCGTTTAACGTTCTCGCTCACAACCGTTTCGTGTTGTATGTATTCTAAATATATTTGCTGCAGGCAGATTGTACGGTTAGTCATTTACATTTGTACTGTTCGCTTAATAAAACAAAACTACTTTCTATGCGAAGAGCTGAAGATCGAGCTCAGTGGCGTGCCATTGGAGAGGCCTGTGACCAGGAGTGGACGGGAGTAGGCTGATAATTAATGAACGAATGAAAACACTTGGAGTACACATTTGGACGTTACTATTAGTTATTAAACAATGTTTAACTTCTTTTTTAAGTAGTACTCCAATTAATAAAGGTCAGCTAATTAATTCATTTAATTGGTTTACAGTGTTCAACAGTATAACGATAAAAATAATTAGTAGTGATGTTGATGAGGCCAATAATGACAAACAGTCCAGACGATTGTAAAGTGTGCTTTTAATATCCTGTGTTTTAATAGGTTCCAATAACTAGACTGCCTTGTTGGTCTAGTGGTCGATAGCGTGACTGTTGATCGAGAGTATTTGGGTTCGATTCCTAAGTTAGGTGCTATTAAATTTTTCTACCTTAGAATATCTCGTTGTGGCTCGGAGTTTGAATTCGCCCGCTATATTTGCCCGCCTGATTTAACACTGTAAAAGCTCTAGCAATGCTATAACAAATAGCCATTTTTAAAATGTACGTGAAAAAGTTAAGTAAATATTATAGCAGTCTAATCTATGCTTTCCCTTTTTGATATGAGTTAAACGAAAATCCTGTACTCTACATCCTTGAGAGTTAAATAGATAAATTCCAATTTTAAACGAATAGGCGTTTTACAAAACACCCTATTGTAACGTTCGTCTGCGACATATCTATATCTAAATTTAGCACAGAACATTTGCACCGCTACATTCCGTTTTTGCACTGCTACTCTCTCAGTGGTCTTGTTGCGCGGACGCTAACTGACGCCGCTAATACAAAACAAACTAACCTACCGCTACTGAAACTGTTATTGTGTACCACCGAAACATCGTACAGACTAACATCACGCCGGTATTTCCTTCAAGGAGTAGACAGAATGTTGTATATTGCCACGATTCACTAGTTTTGTTATTCCAGTACGTCCCATTATAGTTGAATATGTCTATTGCCACATTGAATTCCTACAGGCTCCTTCTAAAATGTTCCTCCCATATTTTCTGTTTATATATTGATTGGTCAACAATATACAGGAAAGCTCCACCCAACATGTGATTACAGGACCACCACAATATATTTATTGCAAACATTATTTGAGCGTGTGTTAGGCTAATAAAAATTATAGTCCTTGTGAATTACTCTATTGGAATAGAAATATATTTGTGATTTAATGAATTCTCTTTTATAGGATATAGGTATCCAACATAAATACGAGCATGATATAATTACCGCCGCAGATAGTGGATACGTAAATTTATGGTCCACTGTAACTTTAATATCGAAATCCAGCCAATATATAAAAGTAAATTAAATTACACATCTGTTTGTTTCCGGTGCCATATATTTTTGTTCGTCCTCATTAATCGCTACAAGAGGAATTCGCAACGGCGCGGCGCGACTAGGACTGAGCTGACTTGGGAATTAAAATAAGTCGGCCTATTGTCATGCCAACTGATGTTGCTGATAGCTTATTTATTTATAGTAACTATAAGTAATGGTCGGTCTTATTGCAGGCATAACTGCGAAGCAAACAGAACGAATTACTTTAAGCACAGCTCTTTTAATATTGATAAGCGTTTAAAATATGTTCGCACTGCATCAGTGTCTATTGCGATGCAAAGAAAATAAGTTTCAAAAAGGTATGAAATAAATGGACTGATGGAATGAAATTCTTTATAAATGTTTGCGGCAATTACTTCTATGAAATGTGAAGTATTTACATTGTTTTTAAAAAAACGCAATATCACGCCTGTAATCCCCGAAGGGGTAGGCAGAGGAGTGTAGTTTACTCCCACGTTTCACCAGTTACTTTGACCCATGCAATAGGGGGTGAGTATATTGTCATACACCGGGCACAAGTGTCTGTTCTTTTCAGCTTAATATCAAAGTGTGGTACATTGTTTTAAGATTATTAAATAAAAAATAATTCTCAGGCATGTTTTCCAAATGGCACGCATCAAAATGAAACTTTATCAATTATTGTGCACTCCAGATCATTAGCACAATTCCCCGCAGCAAAATTGTCCTGGTCGTCGTCTGGAATCATAAAATTAAAATATCTTTTTATTCCTCTAGCATTAAGGTCGGCACAGACGGAGCTAATACTACACTATAGTTAACTAATTCAGGTTAGCTATGCTATAATATATCTTTTCGGTTATTACCCGCTTAATAATATGTCTTACGTATGTCTTATATACGTTTGCATAATTGAAGACATAAGAAAGAGACATATATATTATCTAAATTCAAGTGTTAATTTGTAAAATATATTGTAGTGTCATTATATCGCTATGCATATTATAGCTCCACCTGTGACGACATTAATATGCAAAAAAACATACCTAGCGAACGAAACAATGTCTACAATCCTGTTTCAATTAATCGACTTTTGTATTTCTTTTCGATTAAGACCGACATTTAAAAGATCTTTAGTTGATAATATCGGTACAGTCGTTACCTGCTTTTGCCTCTATCTAGGGTTTTAATTACCTATTATTTGTGTGATAAGCCGATAAATAAGAAAAGAAGTAAATTCAGTACCTGCATACTTTATCGGGTATACGCGTATATATATTATGTGTTATTCGATTCGCTAAACAGTTATTCCTGATAAGAAGATAGAGATATACAACAATTATTATTATTATTTCCTATATCTGCACTATATGTCCCTTACGGGGTTGGCAGAGTGCACCGAGTGCTAAACACCCCTACATTTCCATATGTACAACAATTTTTTCTATATTTTTAGTATAAAATTGATTCAGTCTATTTCTTCTGAGTAGCTATTCGTTTATTATGATATGCTTTGTCTATTTATATTATAAAAATGTGCGTTTAAAAGCTTTTTGCGTTTTGAAGTAAACTTTTAAAGTATATTTATTGCCATAGCTGACTCTGTTTAGCGCTCTTAAACCTGTAACATTAAATTCCTTTATTACAACTAACGTAGTTTTGGAGCATTGGATTGTGTTTATCGAAGGCTTAGCACGCTGAAATGGCATTGGACTCGTCGTATCCGTCGAAAAACGGACAATCGGTGGAGTAAGCGAATTCTAGAGCGGAGACTGCGACTCAGCCAATGTAGTGCAGGAAGTCCTTCGGCCCGGTGGGATGACGATCTGCGAAAGGCTACAGGCAGATGCAAGATGCCACAAGCCGAGGACAGAGCGCGATGGCACTCATTGGGGGAGACTTATGTCCAGCAGTGGACTAAACTGGGCTATCGTAAAGTACAACAACAATTGTATTTTTGTCTTTCAACATGTTTTCAGATACTCTACCGTGAAGGTTATTTCCAATGTTACTGCTACCTTTTATAACAACAATAAGCCTCAAAATGTTATACCATTACCCATTTGTATTGTAACATGTATCTATATACCTACATAATTACAAAGCTTTCGTATCTAAACAATGTTTAAAGTGTTAAGTAACATTATTGTAAGTTAAAAACAAAGCGATTTCTCGAATTAAACACCATTAGAAAGCGGTCCATGTCTCGTGGCCATAAGCACATGAAAGTTTTCCATGCATATTCTAAGGCTTAGAACTTAGCTGCATACTAATTTAGAACATTTCCATATATGGTGCATGCAGGACATTAAGTTTTAATGTTATCATAACCATGTTTACAAAATATTTCTAAAGGTATATCTTAGAATTTTCTTTGACCTTTGTCTGTAGAAGTGCCATTAATATCTAAAAACGTAAAAAACGTAACATCACGTTTCTAATCGACGAAGGGGTAGGTACGCAGAGAAGTGTAGTACCTACACTCCCACGTTTCACCAGTTACGTTTACGTCCCATGGAATAGGTACGTGGTGAACCTATTGCCATACACCGGGAATAGATTGAGACTCTAAGTTACTACTAGAAATTCTAAAATAGAAAGTACCAATAGTACCCGAACCAGCATTTGAACCCAGGACCTCCCGATCGGCAGTCGCGCTTGCAACCACTCGATCAACGAGGTAGTCAAAATGTTTTAGACCTCTTGATCTATATTTTAACCAAATTGTGCCATCCCAAAAAACGTACGTGAGTTAAGCCGGTACATATATAATGATGTGTATACTCACAAAATATTAAATAGTAAAATTTGGAGCTCACTATGCGTATCATAAAAGTAAAATGTCCCTGCCTAACCGCACAGGACTGATGAGTTGCTAGACACTTATAATTCTCTGCTTGCTACGTTAATGGTCCATTGCATCTCAACCCGAGGGAAGACTATACTCCGATAATATAAAATTACAGAAATTGTTTATAACCCCTATAGGACTTACGAAATTACGACTAGACAAAACAATTTGACTGCGCGTTTAATAGAGCCCGGTCCAATTGAATAGCTCATTTAAATAATAGGCGATTCAATATCGTCGGGTTCCGAGTACACGGTGCCGTATTTATGTAACAGCCGAGGGCCAAGTTGAGGCAGCGTTCTATGGAGATTAATAGTCATAATCAATAAACTATGACCGGCGTACTTACTGCTTAGCAAATTAAATACAACTGTTTTCACAGCACTGCAATATTTTTACACACGAGTTATCTATACAGATAAATAAAATTTGAGTGTCTGTTTGTAATATTAGAATAACCGCTTTGTAATAAATGCACACGTATGTATACACGGTATATATACCAAAATAACATTTTTTTTATTTTTGTCTGTATGTTTGTTTCGGCTAATATCTGGAACGGCTGGACCGATTTTGACGGGAATTTCACTGGAAAATAGTTGATGTAATAAGACGTAACTTAGGCTACAAAACATTTTTACTTCAATAGCTGCCGGTACAAGCGTAATTGGAAGCTATAATTTAATTTATTTGCTTAGAAATTGTGCTGCTATGGCGCTATTAACATGATAAACAGGAATATCAATTTGGAAATGGTGTGAATGATAATTGATTGTCATTAACGATTAACGATGTCATTAACAACCTATTTCCATCCACTGCTAGACATAGGCTTTTCCAATAGCACGCCATTGAGCTCGATATTCAGCTCGACGCATTCACCTGTGCCAGATACTTGGTATATGTATATCGTCATTCTTACACTTACACTCACTAAATTTTAACTTGATTATGAAGTATTATCGTTGATCGTAAGCTGTAGCCGATAACTCTCAACTGTTGTATTGTAACAGTTGAGAGTACAAACGTACATTAGATCTTTAAGAGTCATTAGAAAACGCTGACCTGTACTGACTTTATAAACATGGGCACGACAATAATTGCAAATTGTTATTAACCTAAATTAACCTTTACTCGCCGTTATACGTGTAACTATAGTTAATTCCAGCATAAATCTCTGTCTGTATGTCCAAGGCGCACTCCACGAGGCTTGATGTTGAATTAATTAGCTACCACAGCGCACACACTCGAATACTTACTTCTCTTAAGTATTTGAATACCCATTAAAATAATTACGATTCACTTTCATAAGTAAACGGTTACATATTTCACGGCATAGCATGATGCAGGCATATGACGAATCGAAAGGAATTAATATATACATAATATGTGGTTGTATATGACCTTCTATGACTTTATAAGTCTTCCAGACTGCCTCGTTGGTCGAGTGGTTGCAAGTGCGACTGCCGATCGGGGGGTCCTGGGTTCAAATCCCGGGTCGGGTATTATTGGATCTTTCTAATTTAGAATTTCTAGGACTGACTTGGAGTCTGGATCGGAGCCCGGTGTATGGCAATTGACTCACCACCTATTCCATGGGACTTAAACGTAACGGGTGTAACGTGGGAGTGTACTACACTCGTCTGTCTACCTCTTCGGGGATTACAGGCGTGATGTTACGTTTTTTTTATAACTTTTCCAATTTTAGTAGAATATCTAAAAACTTGCTTATAAGTTATTGGGGATTCATAGCAATTCTGTGAATAACATTTGAAAATTAAATTAAAAACTAATTATTACGTAAAAACGACCCCGATTGACGTTAATATCGACACATGCAATTTCGTATTCTAGTTTTTACGACACACAAGATATTACTAAGCGCAGTAATGAAATAATACCATATTATCAAGAGATCACCGGGTAATAGAAAAATATGAAGGCTTCGCACGCAGACTCGGTTTTTCTCATATGTGATTAATTTATAAGTAGCCAGCTTCTGTGGATACTACGCGGCTTGATATCTTTTTAATTTTATTTACCTCACTAAGCATTCATCCGGCACGTCACCTGCATTAATAATTCTATTCACATAACTTTTAAAGCATTATCCTCAGATGTACTTTAACATTACCTCTTTTTGTATCCATTCCAAAGGCTAGTTGCGATTTAATTAAGCCCTCATTATTTCACATGAAATCCGTTTAATTTGTGGCAGTTATATGTACAAAAATGCATTAAAACTATTTTTTTAAACGCAGGTGACTTGATTATATTCTATCTATGCCTGATCACATTAGCGATATAGACACTGGGACAGGAGCAAAAGTTGTAGGTATTTATGATAAGCTTAACGTGTCTATAATAAGTGATATCTATATGATACGGAGCCGGTTATGATGTGTTCTATAATCATAAAAACTAGCAAAGATATAACATAAGAATCTTCGTACATATAATTTGAGACGGTCGTTAAAGATAGGAAATGTACTCGTAAGTACATAGGAGTCTATGTAATGACTTCCTTCTCTTGTGGTCGTCTCAGGGCCATCAGTTTATACTATTCCATTGTCTAAATGTGATGAAATAAAAGAAACTAAAATCATGTATTTTATTTTTTACGTCTGTTAATTATTGTCTTAAATTAATACATGCGTGAAATGCAGAAACCAGTGTCCGTGGATATTTGCTTGGTGTGGCTGTACAGGTATTTGTAATATTTTATTTCTAGTAATAGTTAAGCTTGGAGCACACTAGACGTTGTGTGAATTAGTGACTGCCAGTGAAGTGATATATATTTAAAACCCATTAGTTATTCAGTTGCTTGATGCTTAATGTCATTAAAAAAATCACCTCACATTAAAAATGTAGTTATATTTAATTTTTTGCTCTCAACTTTATTGCAAATCCGATCGATTACAAGCGAAGTTCATTAAACGGTTCTAATCGTCGTTCTACCTCGAGACTGCCAGTCAAAGTCGTTGATCCCGCATTAAGTTTATTAGTAGATACAATTATCTATTTATTGGTGTACTTGAGGCTTGTCAACACGTCAAATTAGCGGCCGACAATCGCAAAAAGTGTGATAAACCTAATGATACATCTGTGAAGCGTATCATTAATTTCAAATTGAAATGCAATAACTTCGTACCATTGATTACGGAGCTCGTTTAATGGGAAACATTATTGCATTATCCGATTAGTATGATTATATATTATATGTAGTATGATACATTTTATATATAATAGTATAACTATATGATACATCTATAGTTAGACGTGAAAAATAAATGTTTTTAGCCAGCTATTTATGAGTTTAGGTATCTTAAGAGAAAGGCTGATAACCTTCAACATAACGTTTATTTACCTTCCATGGTTCATTATTATGTATATGTATACCACAGGTTTGTCAATATTAGTCAAAATACGACTAGATTAAATACGCACATACATATAAAGTCTATATAAAGTATATATGTATAAAGTATATATAAAGTCAATAATATTTACAGAAGTATTTAAATCGTCAAATATACAAATACATATAAATTTATAGTCGGGAATTTCAGTAAGCGCTGATGATAATCATAATTATTCCCATATGTGGCAAAAGTGATAAACGTAGCTATGCAGGCCGCCAGATGCTAAGTTATTAGTCCAGTAAAGAATGCCTGAGTAAATCGTCGCATGGCAGTGCTAACTTGGGAATTACCTACTTACATATACACCGACGTACTCGTAAAATGAGTACCGTAGTGATAGGCCATTACTTTACCGACGTGTAGAGATTGAGAATCCTATACACATTGCTACTTATAAAGGTAATATTGAAGTAAAATGTTCAGCAATATACATATTTTAACAATTAAAAGAAATTAACTTGGCTCTTGAAGAGGAATGCAATGTTGCTTTCAAAAAAGCTTTCTTTCACGAATATAAATTGTAAAAAATATTAATTTATTTATATTCTTTATTTGTACACCAGTGTGAAATAACATGTATAAACATAAAAATTGCTCAATGCTAGGTATACACAAGGCGGTCTTATCGCTATCAGAGCGACCTCTTCCGGGCAACCTGCAGGTAGAAAAGATGTAAATTTATAGTAATAGTAGGTATAGGGGTGTACTACAATTAAAATGGCAACTAATAAAGGATCTTATTATGATAGCAAATACGTATTAGAATTTATATTTATTTATTGATTTAATTTAGTGGTGCTGTACTTATGTACATTGAAATTATTCCCACAGCTTTGATACTCTCCCTTTCTTTGAAGTCATAAAGCGATTGATGTCACGTAAGCTCCTTTATGTAACGCAGAAAGTAAAAGCTATTTATGATCAAGTCTGTAGAGCTGAGTGAGGACTTTGTGGGGCGTAATAAGTAGCGCTAATTAGCGGGATCGCGAAGGTTAATGTGATGATGTATCGATATGACGTTTCACCGCTTTCCAGCGTAATAACCCAATAAATTACCTTGTATGTAGTAAGATTGTCGTGATTCTGGTGTATATAGCAGTGCCATAAAAATTGAGTGAAAGATGCAACGAAGCAATAAGTAGAGAGAGCAGTGCTGTTATCGTCGTTTCATTAAATATATTACTCGCAGTTTTAGCTTTCGATATCACATAGAACGAGTAAAGCTTAATTAGTCTGTTTTTATAATAATACAAAGATTTACTAATAAAATATCGAGTCTTTGCCGCGACCTCGCTGCAAACGGCGGGAGCTCATGAGGAAGGACCTCGTACAGGTCCGAAACTAGTCGGGCCATCCC
>DWME01002091.1:0-22039 GCA_018244795.1 Parelbella ahira ahira | reverse complement strand
ATATCTTCATTTAACGTAGAGTTTTAAGTAACTACAACCTTTAGCGATTTTGGAAGATTAGCAATGTATATTTTGCCTCCAATATTTTTGTTTTCTTTTCCGTACATGAAGTATATTATTGTTAATATTGTAAACGACACAGACGGAAGTCACCGTTATCAGCTAGTATGAAATAAGAAAATAAATAGGCATAAGATTTAATATTTTGCATCCAAAGCCAATTTAATTATAATCTTAAATCATATGCACTGCTTCGTTGGTCGAACGGTTTATATCTCACTGTATTTTGTCAATTTATTTATTAGTATTATTATTTTATTAGTAATTAAGTAATTAATTTATTAGTAAAGCTAATTCCAAGGACTCCAAATCGTGTCGCTAAATTATTGTCTTTCGCGCCTCAATACGTTTGCTTAGGATCCGATCCCGTTCGTACCATATCTGATGTTGAATCCGGTACCCATAAACATCGATTCTGTTGAGACCCTATGATCTTTTAGTGTGTAATTGTTATTTTGCTGTTTTTACGCTTACGTACCGGTCTATTTATCCAATGATTAGCGACTAAAACACATTTATCTTACCGATAACTGCTGAGTCACCGGTCGCGGGTTCAATGCCCGGCTCAGGACCATCATTTCTATAATTAGCAACTGTATGATCCTGTATTTAGATGTAAGATCAGCACACATATTTATTAAGAAATCTGAACATAATATGTGTAGGTTTAACACCTGTCGCCTTACCATACACCAGATCTGTCTAGTCTGGCACTAGTCGGGCGGTCTGATTTGCGTAGAACTTTACTGTTTTTATCATAATACATATATTTAATTCTGTATGTGTGTTTGTCACATAACTGCTCATAAACGGCTGAACCGATTTGGATGACATTTTGTTTGTATACTTCAGTGGGTTCCTGGATGGTTTGAAAACATAAGACTCAGTAGGTGGCGCTGCTGTCCCTATGTCACAACTTCTAAACCACAGGGTCGATTTTAATTATATTTTTTGTGTATGTTCGAGTGGGTCCTGCCGTGTGTTGCTGCTTTTTCGGGCCGGATGACGTGTGTCAGGACTTCTTCTTTTTGTAGATATATGTTTGTGTGTACGTAAATTGCAAACAAAAAGCCTTTTATTATCTATAGAAACCTAACTGACGTACGCGATGAGTATTCATACGTGGTAATAAGTCTTTTAATAGATGTAAACCTATTATATATCGTGGCTCAGGTTCCGATAGCGATACCGTGTCGGATAATTTGGATGTTACTGTATTTTTCAGAATGAAAACATTTGCTATACGAATGACAAGTGACACGCGTGGAAATTTAACTGATTATTCATGTCTTTAGTCTTTATATTTTGAGTGTTATTGTTAATTTTTCGGTTCCAAGGTCAATTTCGTCAAGGTCAAATCTACTAAGTTTAATACCTTATAGTACATATATATCGTATCTGGAAGTTTTGATAAACATTTGAAGGAAAAATAATTTAAATTTTTTATGTTCTTAACCAATTGGTACCGATTTCATGCAGATAATGATAGTATTGAAAGTTATTTCAAAACACAGAAGTGCTTGCAACTAAACAAAAATTGAGATTGTCTTCGGTTTTGCCTTCAATACTTCTTAAGCGTCAGTGCTGTTCTTCTTTTTGTTTTCAAGATAAGTACCAGGCTGAATGAGTTTACCAATGTACGCAGCCTTATGTAAGCATATACATATTTCACTCTCGGTGTCCTATGCGTGCCTCGAAGGAATCCTGACGTGATGATATAACACACGCCGACTTCGGAAACTTCTAACTCCATTAGCCAGTATCTGACCTATTTGACCAAAATGGTTAGTCTTGGTCTTCCACTCGCCTACCTTCATGAGCAATTGTATTGAATATCTGTTCAAATATATTATGTATGTCTGTCACATCATACGGTTCTCTAAATCGTGAGCAGTGCGTTAGCAAGTAAAATTTGCTGTATAACCGTAGTATCGTCTTGTCCTCTGTTCGGGTCAACGTTTTTTTAACGGTAAAATCATAGCCTGGCCACGTACATGTCTTCGAAACACATTTGTTCTGTATTCGAAATGTATTTTATACTACCCTGCATGTGTAGGAATTTTGCTTGAAATGGTTGTTGGAAATTGCCGATTTAATTGTGCGTTACACATAATATTTTTAAAAGATTACAATACATTGATAAAAGTATTTATTGAATTCAGACATTTCCCCATATAAAGTTAGTACCAGTTTCAATTTACAGACTGACGTTAATTATGGATTTGGATAGATTGGATTTTATGAATACGCAGCACCGTAGGGGGTGTGAGAACCTGTGCTCTGCGATCCCCCACCCGTATACCGAACGTGGGAATTATGTGCAAAAACGGTCAGGCCATGCGTATGAATTAGCAAGTTCTATCTATAAATTTGAAACATTTGTAGAATATATATTAAAATATGGTAGCAATAATATATGTTTGGATAATATCCTTCGCGCGTGTACATTTTGTAAATAACGAAATTAAAAGTCCCATTAAGTTTGCACACGGACGAAGCCGCGAGTTAAAACTATATAGTTCAAAATAAAACTTTGTGATATTAAGAAGTTAACAGCAAAAGAATTTTAAAACGGAGTATATGGATCAAAAATACCTTTAGCCATGAAGATTCTAATAACAGTCGATAGAATGTCATACAAAAGGGTACAAATATAAATTTTTCAATAAGCTTAGAAAGATCGACAGAAAAGTTTACTGTGATTTAAAAATATAGTCACCATCAGGAAATCGCTGGTCATTGTGCGAAGTTCAGTTTTTGTGATATGTTTACCGACCACAGTACAGAGAGACAGCTCAATTCCGTTATCAAAATAAACAGTAAACTATTATTACCTTCGCGGCCTGAACTTATTTGTTTTGTTTGACTCCTGTGTATACATAATCTTACGAATATGGATTCTCATAAGTTTTTTTATCAAAACATTGTATGATATTTGAAGTAAATCATTACACGGCTTTTTTTAAATGTTTGTGGTCAAAGGTCATTGTCATTGTTATTTGTTTGTCGCCGTGTCGGTGAATGGAGATGAGTCTTAGTTAAATAGCAACTTCTATATTAATTGGATAATATGATGAAGATAATCTTTTAGATTAGATAAAGTTGATGTTTATATTTTAGTTAACGATGCCATTTGCACATCTAAAAAACGCATTTCCTTCAAATAAGCTCACAAATTGCATAAAATATAGCGGAAGTTCTAAAATCAGTTTTACAGACAGAATGCGTATACCCATATCAACGATTTGGAGCTGGATACAAGATCTTCAGCCTACGACGTACACAGTGCTTTATCAAATGAATGTATTTATTGTGATGTATTTTCATCACAAATCTATTTTTAGCACCTATATTCTCCTACTTTGTATATCCCTATCTTGTTATGTATTCTCGAATATTATTACGTATTTGTTCTTCGAGTAAGTTGTCCAACAATATTATAAGCTACATATGTAGTTCAGTTTGTCGATAAAAGATGGCAGCACAGGTTTTTGCTGACTCGTGTAGTAAAAGACTACGCGATCGGACTGACAAGTTTTTTCGATCATTCTCTCTAGCCTGTGACTAAAACCTCTAGTGAAAATAAAAATGTTGAAAAAAAGGAAATGGGTGAAGCCTAAGGCGCCTTTTTTCGTATTTTAATTTGCATTATTAACGTTTTTTGAGGTTGCAGCACTGTACGTAACGTTATATCCGTTCGTACAAAGGTAATAACAGTTGTTCAGAAGTAACTAAAGTAAGTTAGTAGTAACTTTCTCAGACGCATAATTTATATTCCAGGTGGTGGGGCACAGAGAAGGGTTAGAAATGATGGAGTCGGCTGATCCATTAGTTCTTCTGGTCCTGCTGCCGACCATACCGGTGACCCTCATCAGCGCCAAGATGTACAACTGGGAGGACCCTGTGTTGCTGTTCTTGAGGAAGTACTGCGCCAAGATCCCAGCCTTGGCGTACATTCTGCCTTTTGGCAAGTGAGTAATTAGATTTACTTGAATTAATTGCATTACAGTTCTAAGCAGGAATATTTCCTCTCAAAGGGGATCACACACCTGGATTATTAGAGACCAAGAAGTCAGACAAAAGTTTATCAACAGCTCTAAAGGTCTTTACGTAAGCTTAAGTGAGTGTGGGCTAGGTCATTGTTCATTGGCGTCGGTTAGAATAAATAAAGTTAAGTCATAACATAACATCTAACCACTTGAAGATCAAGAACTTACCAGTTCATATCCTGCCGTTTCCCATCAGTTATCGATGAGAAATTGCTGTAGCCCTGCACATTGGAGTATACACAAGTATTTCCCTTAGTTTTCAATCAATTTAATCATAATACATACTTGATTTATTTTTTCCCCTTGCGTTTCAGTGTAGAGAACGATAGAGGCGCCATCGTGACTGGTCAAGCGAACAATGCGAATCAGAACACCACCTCACATCTCTCTCCCACCAGGATATTTTGCTCTGCTCTGCTCCTCCCAACCATCTCGACGATCATCGGCAAGATCTTCTTCCGCTCCATACAGAACAACTTGCACAGAACAATATTAGGCGGCCTGACATATATCACTATCAAGGGCGCCCTTAAAATATACCATAAGCAGATGCTGTACATCAGACACTCGAGCAGAAAGATCTTGGACTACACTGAGTCGAACCTGAAACTGTACAGGAGGTCGGCTGCGAGCGCGGCTGAGGGTGCAGCGAGGGAGGACTCGGAGCAGCTCGTGTAGCTGACGCTCCCTCTAGATGTGGAGGATTCGAAGGAACGGGAAAACTATACTATATGTGATAGAAACGTCTAGTGTTTTTTTATATAGAATGCAGTGAGGGTCGGCCTGGTGGCAGAAGTGGTATTAATAAATTTTGTACTGAACCGTTATGTGGGTAATGTTTCTACATTGCCAGGTCTTCGAACATTTGTGACACGGATCGTGTGAACTTATACATGTCGTAGTACATTGAGTAAGTAGTATGAGGTTCACATGCTCCGTTTAAACAAGACTCCAAATGTACATTGATACATAATTATTATATTATACAAATATTTGCTCATGTTTAATGTCATTTTGTGACAATATATAATGTTTTTGCATGTTATAGATCATTGCAAAGAAATATAAAGAAGTAACCAACGACACGTCCGGTGTCTTTGTCCCCATTAAATAATAGAAGATTACAAGGCCATAAGCCAGTTACGTGGTGTTAAATGGTCTAGGTTATTGCAACTTGTGGCGTGACTCAAATAAGACACAAATAAACCGACTGTGTTCAAAATACACGTGTCTTATTTAACAACAAATATAGCGAGCGCTATGCTTGTGAATGGAAATTCATATTTATGGAATTACCAATAATATACATATATTTTATATGTTTGTGTCGATGCTGAGGGGAAGTACCGTCCGACCGTTAGTTAATTGAGTCAGAGGAAAGAGATCACGTTTCCTGACGTCAGATGCGTCAGGTGTGTCAAATAAATTTCTTGTGCTCGTACAATATTATATAATTAGTACATAAAACTTCTTCAGCAATAAAATTGAAGTGTATTTATTTATAAAGCCAAACATATACAAAACATTATTTTGTTTGATGACTAAATAATCGACTATAAGGCTATCGGTAGCTCTTAGTGTAGTGTTAATTTTTTATGTGTACCTGCCCTTTTGTATATATATAATGCGGAAGATATTTCATTATAATCATCTGTTCTCCCCAACTTTGTTTCAATATCGTACCTATAACTATATATAACCGAATAGTTAAGTTTTTTACTCTGGGGTAAACTAATGTGTAGATCTGTATGTACTAAGAGCTGTGAAGAGAACCATAACGCCCAAAAAAGCTGAGTAGGATATGTATTGTATAATTCACATCGATTTTATATTAACTCTAGTTTAATATACTGTTCATTCAACAAGTCTCAAGACGATCTGTAGAGGTGGACAGTGGCAGATCCAGGAATTTTGTTTGTTGGTATTTTGATTCGGTTGATTTTCAACTCATCATAGTAAACAATGGAACACTAAGAAAAGTACATAAAATTTGTTTTGCTCAATTTAATACATAGCGGGTTATTTACATGTACCTATTTATATCACGTTTAATTTAAAATTTGTCACTGACCCTTAAGAGGAGTGAGGGGGAGCCTTGGGCCCGCGCCTGGGGCTGGTTGTTCGTTATAATGTATTAATATCTATAGTTCTCTATTGTATTGTACATTTAACACTTTAATGTAAATAATTCATAGAGAATCTTATGGGTGTGATACAGCCGATATCATGATTGTCGCCTTAAGTTTTTCACTCGTGTGCCTTGTAATGTGCGAAAAGTGATATTAAATAGATTTAAAGATATTTACAATAATTCGAGTGTTGAAGCACTACCGTGTAAAAAATAACGTAGGCCAGTGAATTAAAAAATAACAAAATGTAAAAATAAAAACAAAACGATTGTTTGCTTTACATCAATACATCGATAAATATGTTTAAAAAAATTATTAAAGTGGTGGAAATAATATGTAACGTAGATGTTTTTAATGTTGCTGCGATATTTTTATTAAAGTGGTGGTTATTAATATGTGTTAGTTTCTAGATATTAAAATATGAACATATTTAAAAAGCAATACCCATGAAATGACGCACAGTTTGAAATATAAATTAATTGGTTGTAGGTAAGATGTAGCTAAATTAAAAGGCCATCACTTGCATATAAGTGTTAAAATAATATTCACCTTTGTTAAGACTGGACATTGAAATATGTATTGGAATTGATTTTGACGGTTAAATGAAAAACAAGACCGACAAAACACAGGAATTTGACAATAAAGAGATGATATCTAGCGGCTGAAAGAGATGCATCTGTATCAAACCAGTAACCTGCCAGTCCCATTCCGTTTAGCACTCTCCCTCTGTCCCCCCCCATTACCCCCATCTATATTCTCTCTCTCTTTTTCCATCTCTATCACCTCTGCCACACTCCCCTTAAGATTCCTAATATCTCTGCAGACACTAAAGTTAAAACACCATCGCAATCAATACCTTTATGCCTTTAAGTAAATTGACTAGTGATCTATGAATCAAATACCACCCAAATATGACCCACCCAAGTGATGACCCACATAATAATAATAACATTTGTTTTAATTGTTATCCGTTTTTTTTATAGTTCATTAAAATAATTATTCATACTCTAATGTATATACATATTATTTTATATGAAGATGTAATGTCCATATGTGTGCATATGTTATATTTCTACATATTTCGACCCCATTCAATTCGACAAGTTGATGATATGATCAAATGTCATGGATTTTTATCATGTTGCTAATGGATAAGTACATAAATAATGCAGGTACTGACATTGAATATGATAAAAGTATATGTACAAATGAGATCTCAATTTGAAAGGAGACTTACGTCCAGCAGTGGATATAAATAGGTTGATGATGATTTTGTCTTGTGATGTGTGAATGTTTGATGCAAGAAAAATCATCAGAATCTTAAGATATATATCACATAATGTTGTGTTATCGTGGTGCTTTTCATAAAATCTTAGTTAAATTATTAATTCTTTTGAACTTAGAGGCCATAATTAGCGATATAAGAAACATCAGGTCATAACAATGCGGGGACGAGTCTTGTGTTTAAAGTTTATAAAGCACGGTTCCACATATTGTATTTCATATCATATGGTTTTTAAGTTTTATGATCTAAAATTTTTAATTGTGCCTTGCGTGGTAAACGAATTGTTGTGCATATTTGCTCATTTAGATATGTAAAGAGATAGGCTGATGATGATGATGATGATATGTACAGATGAATAGACAATGCAATTTTATTTTTTATATATCGTTTTATAGCTTGCCAGCTACATATTTGTATATAATATGCCGTTGTCCTGTCCTACAATAAGGTATAATGTGATAACATGACAACATTTGGAGATAGAGAAAAATATGCTACCTGACTGACATATAAAATATATAACCAGTGTGTTACTGTTTTATACACAGGAGTATTTTAGAGATAGAGAAGAGATATCACATATTAGTTAATAAAATGCAATGAAATCTGATTTTCTACTATTATTGATTAAATATTTTATTTTAAATTATAATTTAAAAGATAACTTTTATAAACACAGGAAGGGTATCTCTTAGTTAATTTACTTGGACTTATAAATAATGCTTTTACATGTTCTTAATTTGTTTAAATTTCAGTTATATCGTTTAATTGTCAGGTACTCCCCCGCGTGATAGTTATGCCTTATTCTATGAAGGACATTCGACAATATTGCAATACTCATAAATACAGTAATATTGTGATACAATTATGTTAAAAAAAGGGCTATATCATTTTAAATTTTGTTTAGTTCTTGGTCAAAATATTTTTAGCTTATTTTAGCATATTTACAAGTTTTTTAATAATTTAACGATAAAGTATGTTCATTTCAAAATGTTAGATAATTTAGGACAGAATGTAGTTTCCTTAACCGACATGTCTTGTAAGTTTGTAGTTAATGTGTATATTTACCAATGTGCTTTTAATTTGGAAATTTTGTTTTATGTTAGTTTTAGTTAATTTCGGAAATTTCAAAACTACATCTTATATGAATAAAAGTTTTTTCAAAATTGGAATTGTTACTGCCTGTTTTATTTCATACTTTTCATTTAGTTATTCTTTCTTTTAGTTATAGGTAAATCTAACAAAGACAAGTAATACTTCGAGGTATTCTCTACCGCTCAATTCGGGGTGACAATAAGAATATATAGTAGCTAAAAACACATTTAGATATAGTTCTTTTCCATTTGTGTGTCTTCCAAATAATGATCTATTAAAAACATTTATTTACTGTGTTATTCATTTTTCCGTTCCTTTAACATAAGCCTTCTTGCTTCAGTCTGGGTTGGAGATTAATTAGTAGATACCATGACGACGCTGTTGTAGAATTTTGTTGCATTACTCATGCTTATGAAAAGTCAAACGCGATCAACGGTCACTCACCCACTTGCTGCGCGCGACGTTGTTTACTACAGATCGTATGCAATATGCACTTGTTAATCATTGTTTTGATTTATTTTATATTTCATTATATTTTAGCGCACAAATACTAGACAATTAGGAGGTATTAGTGGCTAATTTAACCAAGCTTCTTTGACCCGCATGTCTGGCGGGGGAATTATAGACAAAAAATATAATATTACGACAATAAATTACAGACAAAAATTTCATTGAAGAGGATTTTATCCAGTAGTGGACTGAGGCAAGCTGATCAGGTAATGAAGCATAAGGTTGCATATTAGTTTTTTGCTAATCTAGTGATCTATGTTCAAGGATTGTTTAAGGTAACCCGGCGATAAACGCACGCAACGCTATTTTAACTGAACCGATGCAATTTTTACGCGACCTTCACGCTGTTTAAAGCTACCGATAAGCGCGCAACTGTATCTTGATATAAGAATGCATTGCATTTAACGTTAAAATTTGCATCGAGTGCCGTCCAATCCACCAGCTGTAGGTAATAAATCAGAAAGTAACAATAAACTTATCATTAAGTGTAATGTGATAATCTATTTCATTATCATAAAAACTCGATATCGACTGATAACTTATCATTTCTTCGCTCTTATCGAGTGGATATGGTAAATAATATGTAATTTGCTAATACACAGCAGTGAGCTCTCTCGTGCAATTTGTTCAAGACGTGTTGTACCTAATTACTGTGAGAAAGTGATACAGGAAGTTGTTGGGGTAGCCGTCATAAGGTAGGTGAATCTATTAATATATTGTTTCGTAATATCAGTCAGAAGAAGCAAGTCAGGTCTGTGAGGACATTTAACGCTTGGTGTTCTCTGTATACCTCCTCGTAAAAGGCCCGGCGTTATGATATATTATTTTTTGTATGTGTGTATATAGATAGGTACCTACCTAATTCGTAATTTTGGTTTGTTTTATCGATGTCACCTGTAGTGCATAAACTCCAGAGCGAAGTTTAAATACTTATTCTTTATATATTTAATTCGTCATATTTATATCAACATCATAATATACTTACTTACTTACTTACAATGTCAGTATAGTTTTATGGTAAATTGAAACCTTTAAGATAAGATATAAGGCTATAAACGTTTATTATATTTGTATTGTTGTAAAATTAAAGTTTGTTATAAATATAAATTAAGTAATCCCCGAAGGAGTAGGCAGAGAAGTGTAGATACTTACACTTCCACGTTTCACCAGTTACGTTTACGTCCCTTGGAATAAGTGGTGAGCCTATTGCCATATACCGGGCACAGATCCAGACTCCGAGTTACTACTAGAAATTCTAAATTATAAAAATCCAATAGAACGGTCGGCAGTCGCATTTGCAACCACTCGATCAAAGATGAAGTCAAAGTTAAATTTATTCACCTATACAAATGAATAAAATTGCAGGGTCTGTTTGTAATATAACCGCTTTTTACCAAATGCATATGTATGTATACACGGTATATGTACCATAATACCATTTTTTACAAATTTTTGTCTGTCTGTTTGTTCCGGCTAATCTCTGGAACGACTAGACTGATTTTCACGCGAGTTTCACTGGCAGATAGCTGATGTAATGTAGAGTAACTTAGGCTACTTTCATTATAGAATTTTATAATTTTAAAATAAAGTAATAAATTAAATTTGAGTGTCTGTTTGTAATAAATAATAAATTCCGGGTAGGACGGTCTGCCGAGTCCTCTAGTTAAATATATTTATACCTTATATACGAACTAGATTTAAACACAATGTATGTACACATATGGACACAATGATACGCCAAATAAAGTCACATAAAGTAGTGTTACTTTATCATCTTCATCTACTTATACCTACGTTCATCTTTTCCTCATTATTCCACTGTTGGGCACGGGACTCTTCTCAGAATGAGAGGGGTTAAAATTGTAATTTTCTACGTTGTTCAAGTGTGAGTTGGCACAGAGTGGTGCTTAAAATTCTTGATTTAGATATTGTAGTCAGGAACCAAAACGATTGGTTTTAGGAAAATACGAATTTCTGACTTTCCTACTTTTTATTAGACGTGTTGATATTGGTTGTGTATTGACTACATGGT
This sequence comes from Parelbella ahira ahira, assembly GCA_018244795.1. Classification (NCBI taxonomy): domain Eukaryota; kingdom Metazoa; phylum Arthropoda; class Insecta; order Lepidoptera; family Hesperiidae; genus Parelbella; species Parelbella ahira. The sequence goes on along the minus strand of DWME01002091.1, from coordinate 10,879 downwards.
TTGCTACTTAGAAATTAAAATGTTTTCACTTTCGACTCAGTCAGAAGGTGGAAGTATAGGTATGGATGATATATTCATGGAGGTCTCTACAAATAAATCGAGATAGATTCGGATAAGATAAACATAATAGGTACACATACAATAATTACCTTGCAAATATTTCCTAAATTACCTTCTAATCAAAGATTTCGTGTGTGATAGCTTTGTCGGTCGCAAAATATTGGATTATTGTGCTTACGATTGGTTATAAGTACTTATAGGGTATCAATGACAAGTTTAGAAACAACGAGTTATCTTTCAGAAACTAATACTTAGATATAATCACCATCTCTTGAGTACCTAAGCATTACGGCAGCTCATTAATATTATCAGCGTGGAATATTTAAACCTGTTAAATCATCACGGTATCCGCAGTAGATAAAATGTGTTCGATCATCATTTTACTAGGTTAAAACCTGCGTAGATGTCTTAAGCTAGGCTCTCCACCTATCCACTACCACACTCCATCGACGTATGCCAAGTGACTGGACGTGATTGAACACGATGAGTTGAAGATTAAGCTATATAGCGTGCTGTCGAAGAGACTTATGTGTAATAGTGGTCGAAACTGGACTAATGATAATGGTGAAAATCTGACCGCGATTAGAGTTGATTAAATATGTTTTATATATTTACAAATTACTCTTGAACCTCAGCATGGAGACAAACCAACAGTTATTTATAAATATAATAATATTAAAAACATTATTAATGTTTCAGCTTACCGTTAAAGATGAAAAGATAGTACGTAATAGGTATCCACAAACACCCGCCGGACTGGACTTAACAGCTATAAACACTCATAGATCTTAAACAAACATGGAGAAATTTATCAAGTCCATTTTCAACACAACGGATAGAAAGAAATCCTCTCGTTACGACCAATCAGAAGAAGACAGAGACTTCACGCCGCCGCTGGACGAGAGGCGGAAGCTTTCGATATCCAGGTCTGGGAGAATGAGGCAGGCGAATCGGAAAAGGCATTCCTTGTCTTTGGAGCTTTATGGAGAGGTATGTTTCTTTTATTTTTTACAAACCAATATATTTCATTTATTCAATAAATAAATTATATTTTTTATACTATTAGAGAACATTTAGTGTCCGGCGATATTTCTAGAAATACTTTGTAAATGTCACAATAAGGCTCAAAGATACCTACCACTCAGAGCCAGATTGGCAAGAGGTTATGAAAATTAAAAAATATATGAATACATTTTACATCTAGACTTCTGGTAGGTACTAATTTTCTAACCAATATAAAACCACGTTATTGCTTGAATATGACCACTGTAAATATTTGAAGATTTTTAATATTTATGTAAACATCGAAAATTGCTTAAATTAACTAAGTACCTACCTTCACCTAAGTAATACAAGACTTTAATTGATTTAGTACGTTACAATGTAGGTACCTACCAATTAAGAAGACCTTGCTTTCTAACCTAAATTTATTGTTAATTTTAGTTAATTGTACGTTTACTTATATTAATTTAGCTCGTAATGATCCTGTACTGACGGTTAATTCATTTTTATCTAAGTAGAACATTTTTTAATGAACTTCCTTTTGAAACAGGCGATTTGTTAGTTTTACAACAAAGACGCAAAAAGAAATGAGATTAAAAACTGATATCAGTATCTTAATATCTACCTATAAGTTTTTATATTGACAAGGATCACCAAGGTCTGAAGGTTGTTTTTCTTTATCGTATGATAGACTAGCGTTTGACCAGATGCTAATTGATGGGAGGAATTAAGAAGTGTTTAAAACCGGTTTGCGTGTAAAAAGAATATGATAAATGTAGAAGAAGTACGTTTGGTCTGCAAGGATAAAGAGATATAACAGCCGTTGCTCTTGGGACTTAACGTGACGTGTCAATATAACAATAATTACACTGACTATCAGTTTTAATGTTATTATTTCTTACAGAATCTTCAACCAGTTGAGAAATCAAAGAACATGGAATATCGCGTCAGTGCACAGACAAATAAAATCTCTACAACCGAAACTAATAAAACTGCTGCGACGCGACGGAGGAACAGCGCAGATGACCCCACACCGGAAGAAGAGATAGATATAGCTTTTAAGGTCATAGACAAATCATAACATTAGATATTGTTAGGTATTATAAAAATTACGAACGTCAGTAACCCTTTTGTTGCTATATTGTTGGACGCTGGTTTTTCAGAATATGAGGGTAACACCACAGTTTATCGTGCTGCTGCTAGTTGATATTTTAGGGATAATTAGAAATTTGTACTAACATTTTTGGTGGTGCAGTGGAGGTTAATTATGCGCAAGATGCTTAGTGTGCAAGGGTTCTGAATATGAAATAATGAATGTTTATAGAAAATGGCCATACAAGTAATAAATAATACTTACTTTAAAAAAGGAATTAATAAGAAAAGCTACAACTTTATTCATGTTAAGTACGTTCCGTTTTTGTCACCGATTCTGGATTAAAACTAAGTAGGTGCACTACTGGCGGGAGCGATGTCACTCCAAGATGGCGGGTATTTTAAATTTTTCGATTTTAAACGTGCTCTTTTTGTTGTCATTTTCTTCCTTATACTACTTATTGACGCAAAATGTTACTCGAGCTGAATATACATAGTAAAATAGTGTTTTTAAGTGCCATCGACTCCAATAATAAACAAGGCGAAGGATGTAAGATTACTATCTAAACAATATTATCTCTTATATACATGAACATATCGTCGTTATATCGGTATATTATTACGACGTTATCGCGATAAACTGTGTATCGCTTCTGAGAAATCTGTATCGAAGATATTATATAAAAACTCTAGGTAGGTATACAATACTCGTTAGATATTAGAACAATAACTAAGTATTCGGAATGGAGTAAAGTAGATAAGTAGCTGTAATTTGATGATGCTACTGTGTTTTTAACAGGTGAAAGAATTGGTATAAACTCGCCGTGTTGTTTTCTATGAAGAGACAAAATTTTGTATGTTGACATACCGTGCGTTGTAGAAAATGTTCCTTAAAGAGAAAAAAAATTATTTACTCGACTTAGATTATTACCTAAAATCATACAGATGAGTGCATTATGTTAAGGTTTACATTTATTTAAAGACTAAATTCCCGTGAGTCGAATAAATCTAGAGCATTCGGTGGATGAGTTTTTTTTAGAATTCAACATTTCTATTAATATAACATCACTTATACATGTAGATATTCTCTTAATTATTGTCACGAAGTTTGTCTAGTGACCGAAAGTCCCTTACGTACGAAAGAAATTTCAATTTCGCGTATTTTCAAATAGCTTTTAAAGGGGATTATTTTTATATTGACGTCCAGTATTACGGTTAAATTATGTAAATTCATAATTTAGAAAACCTTAAATAATCAAATGGGTACGAAAAACGAGTTTGCAATCAGATAAACATCATTAGGGTTAGGTCGCAATTTTGCCGACATCATTCTATAAGCACATTAAAAGTAGCGCATGCGATTATATACATATCAAACTTGATAAATATAATCTAAATGATATTGAATAAAACAAGTTATCAATTCGGTTAATTTTCGATTATCAAAATATAGAACATGAGTAGGAACCAACGAGAAGTAAATACGGCCAGGTCAGAGTGACAGTGGAGAATTGATAATGATATGATTGATAGTTGGTAATCTTAGTCAACTGCGACCACCAAAATAAACATTGAGAATCAATACAGACGCTAAGAAAAAATATTAAGAAATATGGAAACTTGATCACAATTTCCTTAGGATTCATTCAATTGGTTTTGACTTTAACAGATAACGAATGAAACTAAGTCACTTCTGTTCCATCATCATCACCCCGGGTAACTAGGGTGGGTAAAGCGCACCGAGTGCCAAATATTTCTAATCTTACAGACCGACGTGCTCTTTATGTAAGTATTTATCACTCTCTGGATAAACGCACGCTTGTTTCGACGAGCTTTGAGTCCCCCATCATATTAATACATATCTATTAGTTCGTGACTAACATTAAGTTAATTTTACAATTTCTTACTCAATAAATACTTACATAACAAAGCTACAACTATTATTAAGGGTTACTATGATAGTTATGTGACGTAAATTAGTGACTATGTGAGATTTATATGCCTACTTTTATTAGTTAGAATAAGCTTCCAGTAATTATAATTTTAATAATTTTGGACTAAAAAAATGTCACTGATTGCTCTCATTTCTATCTATTACAAAGATTGTGCAATTTTCGGGTAAGGTAGTAGTAACGCTCATGATGCTGTACTTCGAGGGTAGCTCCGTTTTGTAAGGCATGGTTTTTTTTTTTTAATGGGTTCTAATTGCGGAAAAAACATATGAGAACTAGGCATTTATATAATTTGTCTCACCTGTTAGTTTAGTGGCATGTAAACTTAGCCGATGGAACAGTGGATGTGGGTTCGATAATTATCTAAGAGGAACATTTCCGTAACACCCACGAGAGTTGCTGTGTATGGATATACATATATCCATCTATGTAGTTAAAGCATAAAAATGTATAGGTATAACTATGGTTGTTTTTATGTTTATTATTACGTATATTCACGCCAGAAATCACCAAAAAGCTGGGCAACCGCTCGATCGAGTCGAGACAAATTTATTATTATTGCAAAGAAGTTTAATAATAATTCGTTGGTTACTATTATTCGTTATTAGACGCTTCGTCTATTTCGGGAACAGATGATCATGTGCGAGTTGTGACATGATATTGTATTATAGTAAGTTGAAAGTGGATAATGATAATGCATTTTCATTAAAATTGTAATAATAACGACGCGATATGTTTTTATATAAATAAAGACTGATAATTGATATTTATAAAATCTCTTTTATTCATAAAAAAAGAATTTATTTCCGTCCGTATAAAAAATATAGTATATCATAACGCTTGTATTTTTCCGAAAGGATAGACTTCCGCGATCTAAACCATAAAGAACTATTTTAATTCGTTATTGATTCTGTACATCAAGCCAGAGCCACCTTCATGTTATATTTAGTAAAGAAATGGCAGTTTCTTCCAACAAATATATTATTGAACGACTTACAAAGTGCACTTGTGAATCTCTGATAACGATTATCAAGTTTTATTCGCTATTATCACTATTTAGTTTTTAATAGATAATAATCGAAAATAATTATTAAGGCGCCACGTCGTCGGTGCTTTTGTTCTTTGCAAAATGTAATATCTTATCAACACTGAATATATCGATATTTTTACAATTGTAAAAATGATATGTTTACTTGTTTTCACATAGTGCAATGAGGCCTAAAAATAATATACGTTTGGGAGGGAGAATGAAACACAAATATTTAAATAAACCTAAACCCATATTTATTAGTAATATAATATGTACAGTTGACGACTTTGGTGGTTACGACTTTAGTTTCCTCTTCTTCGATTTTATAGGCAGCGGACCTCCGATTTTGAATACCGTACTGAAAATAAAATAGTTTTAATTAAAAAAAATATATTCACTGTAACATATTAATATCCCACACTGTCAGCATATCATCGTCCACTGCTGGACTCTGGGCTCTCCCACAACACACCACTGAGCTGAGATTCATATCCCACGTAGCGGCAAAACCAACGACGAATGAAAAAGGACATGTAGTTAGATGTTAATTGATAACATTCACACAGTGTTAGCTTATAAGTAGGTATTGCATAGAAAAACCTAAAACGTTAAGGGCGGCTAACCCACCTATTAATATTTCATATCTTTCCAAATTCATTAGTACCTACACTTAAAATTAATCATGATATATCTGTTGACTATCTATAGATGAGTTATTTGATTTTAAGAGTAAATGTAACAGTATTAGTCAGGCCTAAAAAACCTGTTAAAATTAAAAATAAACAAAATATGACTTTTGAATATGGAATCTGTCATTTTTAAACGATTGTTCATTGTGTTTTCTTGTTTTCGCGCCAATATATTGTAAATTGTTTTGTAAAAACGAATCGCTGTGATTGCGTTATATAAAGTGGATATGGAGCCAAATGATTGTTTGGTGGGGTGTTAGCTATCAAGGAGTGATTGAGTCATATTTTTGTGAAAAAGGTATCAAAACATCGGCACAAGTAAATCGAGACCACTTCGATTAAGCTTTATATATTTTTAATGGTTTTATATTAATTTATTACACATTGTAATAGTAATAAATGTTATGTACAATAAGAAAAATTTGTTTTTCTTTGTAACAATATTTATGGCAAGACTAAGTATATACCAGACATAGTTAAGTTTTGCTTTGTACTATTTTAATTTGGCTGTGACGGGTGATTGTGGTCTCTGTCTATTGTAACTATCGGATGCGTTTTCTGTACAACAATGTATACACATATGACTGTACTTACTGGCAAGTTGTGCATATTGGACTGAATTTGCAGAAAACTGTAACAAAAAGACAATTTTAATTAGTAAAAGTTATTAATCTGTTTAGAGAATGTTATTTTGTAATGACAATTTTTAACAGTTGTAGTTTAATGTTATGACAATCCTGTAATTATATCATATTCATATTATATTATAGTCTACCAACCCACACTGGACTAGCATGGCAGATTATGGTCTTACCCTACTCACTTAGAGAGGAGACCTGTGGCCAACTGTAACAGTGGAAGGATAAAAGGGTTTGTAACATTGATGATATGTTATATGAGCTCGGTGTGGGTAGGCAAGTGGCAGATGGCAGACTAACCGCTGAGGCAGACGGAGCACACGTAGCCTATGGCCAGCAGCTCGCGGTGGCAGAAGCAGGCGGCTCGGTAGTCCACGCGGCCGCGGCCCGGCAGCACCAGCTCCTTGCGTTCCGCCGCTTCCGGCAGGAACACCCACTACAATAGTCATATCGCACTTTTGTTACTATTGTAGCGTAGGGAGAGAGCACCGAGTAACACGTATTTCTTTTCTTACAGATCAAATGTGCTTCTCCTACAAGCATACCTCTCTTCATATATACATACATTAATGCTTATATAGTTAAGTTACAGGTTTCTTTTACAGTTTGAGAGGGATGTTTCTGAACAATATGAACCAGATGTGAACATTTCAGCCTTAAAGTTCCAGTGCATCAATGGTCAGCCTTGAACAGGGACTATGTGTTATGGAAACGAATGTTAACTATTACTTACTGCAGATATACAAACATATGCTAACCAAATTAATTATACTAACAATATACTTTGCTGTCGTCCTGTCATCAATTTATTAATAATGAATAATCTTATTAACAACATGTACTTTCTAGAGTATCCATTCAAAACTGTATTAGCAGACAACCACAGTACTATTCCTACAGAAATACTTAAGGTCAGTAGCACATGTCTATGGGTTGCAGGGTCAATTGTAACTCCTACCTCCTTGTATCCTACTCTCTTTAGTTAAAGAGAAAAAACGCGGGCTAAGTCTCAGTCTCACTGCACATTAGATACAAATGTATAGGCTCAAGACTCAAATGATCCCATAACTGATATCCATCCAAGTTACAATGGCATCTCACTCATTCTAAAAACCATAGTTATGTGTTTGAACAGTAGATTAACTAAGTCATAATTTTCTATAATTCTATACTCACTAATAAATATTGCAACAAGCCCTCCAAAGATGGGACCTTCAGGTACAGGCCGCCAGTAATATCACACCCCTGTTGCAGCAGGCTGAGGTCCTTGTCCAGGGAGCACACATCAACTAGTACTTGTTGTTTCTGAAATGTATTCATTAGAACATTACTTTCACATAATTGTTTAAATCTGATGAGTTTCAATATTTTTAATAGAGTACCATTTAGATTCGTAACTAAATTTAAAAAGCATGACTTCCAGTAGTTATTTAGACATCTAGTTATGATGGTGTAAAGGAGAGGTACAAATAGTATAACAAGCATTTATTTAGTTTCGTCATATTTTTACATTTATTTTACTTTGATAACACTTCACACTTGCAGATAACTATAGCAAATTTGCAATTTATACTATTGGTATTGGTGGGCGGAGTCTGATAGGGGGGAGTATTTTCTTCATAGGTTATAGGTAAGTTCATTTCTGCCTGTTATACATTTGTTCTATACTTTTGGGTGACCTTACAACATTTCATAGCTGTATGCCTTAGATACGTAGCAAAGGGCTACAACGCTCGGGAGTGTTATAAACTATGCCATTAATTATATATATAAATGACAAGTACCACTGTTACCATAGACAAACAGAGCAGTTTCACATGCTATGGCTGTGTAAAAATAGGTATTAAAACAAAGAAAAGAAACAAAACCTGGGCTGCAAAGAAAACGTTCATGTAGTTGATATACTGCGCCGCTGTGTCCGAGCTGCCGGTTACGACCAAGATGCGGCTACACATGCGAAGACCGGGAGTCAGTTCCTTTCGCATCTATAAAATAATACTATACTCAATTTTTTCAACCTTTCTATGTTTACACTGTTGTCATGAGATCTCCTTTCAATGAGGATTAAGGCTATAGCTTTACATTATAATATAAATGTAAGGTATATGCTATTTAGCAAGACAAAAAAAATACTTGAATTATTGCCCGCCTTGTTGGTTATTTGGTTGTAAGCGGGACTGGCGATCAGGAGGTCCTGGATTCAAATCCCGGGTAGAGTATTATTGGATTGAATCAAGAAACTTTTTAATTAAAAGTGGTTCAGTATGGCATATTTTATCTATCCATGTACTAAGCTGACATTGGCTTGCACTCAATCACATACACAGGGTGAAATTTACCATTTATATACTTACTTATGCATTGCAAAATTTAACTTTTATGCAATAAGATACTCATTGTTTAATTTCTAATGCAAGCCTATTAAGTCAGTTTACCATCTATAAGGTAGGGTGACGGGTGAGAAGTTTTACCCTCATGATAAAGCAGAGTGCCATGGCAATAGCTCCAGCTAGCAATGATTCACCTGGTTTCTCGTCTTGTGGCTGACTTCGTATAAGATTCACTAATCTGTAAAATGAAATTTGTAAGTCAATATTTAGTAGTGACACATTTAATGTTTTAATTTAGTATTCAGTAACTACATTTGGTAAGACCTATCCACTAAAGCTTTTTATGGTGTGCAAAAAATAGTTTTATACTTACAATTTTGTACAACAATGTTCGAACTTTTATGTATAGTGAAAAATATTTTAAAAAATATTTACCAATAAGCCTGCATAAGTTGTGTAATTTATTAATAATACCAAACATCGTTATTCATCCAAATATTATTCATAAAGTCAATAATGATTTGTATTAGTTGTTTTATGACAAATGAGTATCAATAATTTAAAGGTATTTATTCACATGCTCAATTTATTGACATATTATGTCAATATGGTGTTCACAAGCTATGATCTTTTTATCTATATACAATGACATTGCTTCCGAAAAAGATATAATATGAATAACACTATTTCATAGTATGTATGTTAATCTTAAAATAAGTTACGAAAAGTATGTTTAAATTCAAAGATATAATCATTAAATGCTTCGTGAGTATTTATACACATGATTATATATATACTAGCTTAACTCACATACATATTTTGGGACAGCCTGACTAGTTTCGGACCTGTACGAAACTAGTAGAAAGTATCCAGAAAAATGCACATAAGTTAAGCCGGTACATATATAATCATATAATCATTACCTCATTTTAATGGTTTTTTCCACTAATGTAAACAATTCATATTGGCCATCTATCTGTCGCACATCTAATGGTTTCCCTGGAGATGGATACAGGTACTCACTGTGAATGAAAATCAAAAGGCATTTAATCAAAATCAATATTTTAGATAATAATAAATCAAATATTGGCTGACGCGGGAGATCAGTCTTCAATGGTGGTGTGGGTAAATGAACAAAGTGCTCTGTATACCCTATATGCCAGGTGGCGTAATGATATAATAATGATCAAATAAAGTTTGTACCTTTTATGAAAATGACAGCCAATAACTGCAAGTTGGTTTCTTGATTTCTGCATGAGATGTGAGTTGGCGAACGCTATCACGGCGTCCAGACATCCTGTCAGAATCTTTGGATCCTCAGTTATGTACCTCTGATTTGGGTTTGTGTCTACTATTATTACTAACAGACTACTGTCTGACGGACCTGAAATTGAAGTGAACTAAACTGTAGCAAGTGGACTTTCACGGGTTAAAAAACAAGCTTTTCAACAAGATACGAAGTTTCAGCTCATGTTTTTTATTTACCTTCGTCTTCTGTATTATTGGTTTGCATATTTATAGTTTTATAACTATACTTTAATTAAAACTTCAATATGTCTCAAATACTTGAATTCTTTATTTGTGATATCGGCTAACATACATGACACTGACGTTGGCATATGTCATAGTTTTTTTTTAGGTATACGTGGTCTTTGCGTTTCTTTATTCAGCCATAAATAAATCAATTTGTAAATTAACACTGAGTCTACAAACAATATGCGTGTAAAAGCTGTCCTCCTGAATGACAAAATATTTTTTATTTCACTTACTAAGACGGGCTTACAACACTCTCTTTATCTACAATTTCATTTTGTGGTACTGTTATTTTAATAATGTCAATTACTATCAACTTACGATAAATTCTTTCCAATTTATATTTGGATTAATTAAATACCTATATAAAGCAGGATATTTATTATCGTTCATAAACTGGTCTTTTGTTCAACGAATTACTCATATTAACAGCTATTTGGAAATTTCTACAGATTTGAAGTGATTCATAAATTTCAGAATAATCCAATATGATTAATTTTCTATTATAATCTTTACAATGAAATTATGTCTTTATATCAACACGCCGATTTCG
>DWME01002090.1:0-22051 GCA_018244795.1 Parelbella ahira ahira | reverse complement strand
CCTCTCAATATGAGAGGAGACCCATATTCCAACAGTGGAATGACAAATGGGTCGATTATTATTATTATTATTATTAACCATTAATCCCAGACCAAACGATAATATGGTGGAGCGTTTTAAAAAATAACTTAATTATAAATTATCAATAATCTTTAATTATATTCTTAAAGCGTTTTAAAAAAAGCTTAATAATAAGTTAACAATAATCTTAATTTTTCAAGCGACAAGCGCTTGAAAAATTAATTTAAATATAAGCTCGGTATAAAAGTCTAAATATACTCCTTAATAACATTTGTTATCACATCTAGTACAGTACAAAGTATTATCAAAACCACACAACACTTAGCGCACGAAGTGTTGAGAATTAAATTAGAATAAACATAATTAAACAGTGACCCCCATTCGCTTTGACTTTCAAAATTAGCGTTTTGGGGTATTAAATGACCCCACAGCATATATTTAGATTTAAGGGTCGTGATATTTATCGTCGTACCGTGAAAGGGTAATTTTTATAATGAATTCATTAGCAAATATTTTTGTTAAAAAATTCCCTGTGTAAAGTGTTGAGGGCTGTTAATTTTAATACTAATTTCATTACTCTTTTATGGAAACAAGTCAGCATCCGCAGGTTATTTGAGGTTAAGTCAATCTATTTCATAGACAATTATGTATTCAAGTTAAATCACAGATCAACAACGAATCTATGAAAGGTAGTTGTGTAGAAAGAAAATTCACGCAGGGATGATTACTTCATGAAAAAAACGTTGAAAAAGGGATGGATATCTATAGCCCGTTACATTTACAAAACTTGGGTTTGTACCAACTATATCAGTTTAATTATTTAAAACTAATAAATTGTTAAGAAACTGAAATAAGATATGTAAGAGAATCTTACTGAACAAGTTTTTTTTTCTATATTATAAGAGCAAAATACAGCGCTTTTTGGGTAATTACGTTGAATTTTTTTCATCTTTTAACGGACTTAAATTTGGCTAAATACAACGACAGCACAGCCAAATAAAAAAGTTTACGTTAATTAGTTGTGAAGATTCAAATTTCGAAGCTGAATATGAGTCGTGCCGAACTCGATCAGAAATGTAGTCACAGTCCCATTCGTCTGTTTTGCGCATGTTTAGTGGATGTATGCACAGATAACCTAACGCGGCCTCTCAGTTGATGGCCAGCCGTCGTTGGCGATGGACGTATGACGCGTTCGCGGAGTTCTGTACGAAGTTGTAGCAGTTCGGTGACAAAACTTTCATGGTGTGTTGTTAGAACTTTGCGTTGATGATTAGCTTTTGTGGAAGTTCGTAGGTAAGTTATGATGAGTATTTCTTTATACATATATAAATTTTATTGTGTTGTGTTTTTGTTATGTAAGATTATTAAGCGCGTTAGAAGTTTATAATTAATGAATTACCATAGTTATTGTTGTTTAACTTTTCACTAACTGCTTTTAAACTTTTTCAATTAAGTCTATTTTTAATAAATAATTTTAATAATTTAAATTATGTATTTAAATAAATCAATAGTATTTATTGTGATAAAATAAATTATAATTGTAATATCCTGCGGATAAATATCGAACATTTTATATAAAATCTGTAAAAATAGTGTATCGGGTGTGTTACATAATGCTATAAGAATGATCTTTTACGTTCTACGCGATCATTTGCTTTTTTGATTTGTCGCATCCGTTCTTATTTATGGTGCTATTTATAAATCTCGCTTCGCAAAATAAGAGATTCTTAACGCGCGTTCTCTCTTACTGATTCAATTTCTATTGGTGCAGTAAGTATTAATAATAATAGCCTTTATTACTGCAAACTGGTCTCAAACTAAAACTAAAAACTAAGTACTATTATACATACCATAAATAAATCCTATTATTAACTCTAATCTTATTAATGTATATAAACTTTATGGTTGGTATAAATTATTCTTCTGTAGCAGCTTGTCTTCCGACAAAGGCCTCTAAGGACTTCCATTTTCTTCTATCTTTAGCTAGCTAGCAGTAAGTATTAGTACGAGCTAAATATGATTTTATTACCCGATATAAATTAAGTTTTTAAGGTGCCTGTTTCTTTATTAATTTTAAAAAATATTTTGGATTTACCTAATTATACAGATTAAATAAAAATGTTATTGAAATAAATTACAGAACTTTTATTTCGCTTTTTTTTATTCATTCCAAAATATTTAGGATTTAGAAAAGACTTTAATAACAAAACATTTTGTTTAAGTATCAATTTAACAAACGATTCACAAAGCGAATATTTCGAAGAAAAAATATCATGTACCCATTTTTTAAGTTATTTTTCCAATTATAAAAGTACCAAACCTAATGATAAGTGGTTATTAAAATAGAAATAATGCAATAAATACGCAGTTTGTTGTCAATTTTTGTTTTATTCTGTAAAAACTAAAAACATTCAAAAATTGTAACGCAGCCCATCTAATGGTAAAAAACCACAGCGTAGCAAAAACGAACAGGAGTATCGAAGTCAGAACCATCTATCTGTGTTCAATATTTGTCTACTTCTGCGTACAAATATAGATGTCGTAAGTCTGCCTACTTTACCCAATTATTTATTATTACCATTTCATATTATTAATTACAGGAGAAAGGTCGTACCCATAATGTTGCCCCCACACAGTTTATTTTGGACTTATATTAACTCATATATCATTCTCTTATATAACCATTGTAATTACATCCCATAAATTTCATACTTAAAATGACATTAATGTCTTATATAATCTACGCGTTCCAGATATTTTATGTTCTTCCCTGTTCCTGGATCGCTCACGGTAATGTTCATGGAGTAGGCACTTTGCTTCCGTGCTGACTTTTCAAAAATATTATTATTAAAAAGGTTAAAAGTTATACTTTTTCTTTAATCATAGAGGTAAGTATATGTTCTGCGGCGTGTAATTCCGAATGGACTCGATTTTTATTTACGTATGATCCTTGGACTTAATAGCACATGTTATATTCTCAATTTAGCTCATTTTGACACGCTTCTTATTAAATCTTTGTGCATGTCTAGGAACATATTTGTTGCGAAAGGGGATAATAATATGCGAGTGTTGATAAATATTTCTACGGCAAAACTGACTACATATCATTTTGCCTTTTTTCATTGAGCATATTATTGATGTTTCTTATAGATTAAGTTACTGTTTGGCTTAGAAACAGTAATAGAATAAGGCTATAATTACAAGAATATGGGAGACTAGTAATTATCCAGAAGACTTCGATTTGTTGAAAGAAAGAAGACTTGTAAGACGAACAAAAGAAGGTGAATTCGGTGAAATTAAAATATTTGTATTGTTGTAACATTAAATAGTTCACGATTTTTTGTCCTATAAAAGTAATATTTACGCCTTGTCCTTTATGCGGTACGCAGCGGGCATCGAATGTCAAACATGTATTTGTTAATGACGTGCTTCTATTTACTATATCTCTATATACATACTTTTTTCCCATTTTCAGTTTCTTAGACTACTAACTGCCCCGTCAGCCATTATCTGTACTATTTGGTCAAGATTGATGAATATTGGTCTCTATCAGCACCTTTTACCTTTTGTCCCTTTTCCTTCGACACCTCAGCAATATAATGTTTTGCGACAATTTAATGCTCGGTTTATGTATGTATTCGTATATGTTGGAAGCACTCTAACAAGAGCAACATTGTGCAAACAAAGTTGGCGTCATTAGGAACTCAAAGCCTAGTCCTTGTGAATATGATAACTCATTTTGGAGGTAAAAGAAATGTCTTTTAAGATTTGATCGTGGTTGCATTGCTACAGAACCTAATTTTGTGACTATGATTACAATATACAATTTTAACATTTAAGAGCACGATAGGAAGCAATATTGCAGCCGAGTTAAAAAGGCGTATCTGACAGATTTATAGCGATCTTAAATTCATACCGTGCATGCGTATTAAACATGTACGTAGATATTGTCCTTACGTGATAATTATCTCGTAATAAAGCGTGGCAACAAGTTCCTGCGTAAATTATAGAGACATTTATTATTATTACTTCAATGTAATTGCAGACGTATTCCTTAATAACGGTAATAACGAACACAATATATGTACAGACGTCTGTGGAGTGCAGAGAGGGCTTAGCGTTACGAGTCTGGCGTACCCCTTTTGACACTTATATAACAAAATACTAGAGGACAGAAGGGTTCTGAACATAATTATGTTATTCTGAATTTGAATATAAGTCTAGTAAATTTGATAGACAATGGACATAATAATGTGTATGACCAATGTACTGGCGAATACTGGCTGATGTTAAATAATTGATTCTATTTTAAATCGTAGATGTAGTTTTTAATCCGACGTTTAATTAATTTGAATGGAAATTTCCACGTAAATCCATAGAGAAACGAACAAGTTAGACAAGCTAACTGACAAACTTTCGCAATTACAATATTAGTTAGTACCTACTATAAGCCTGATACTTTTCCAACTCAATGTTGATAGTAACTTTACGAATGAGACTGTAATATCCATTTAAAATATTAACCCTCATTCATATCTGAAAATCCTTTTGATGTTGGAACAAGCACCAAAGTGTATAACTAAGAACTGTCCATTCAAATATTATCTACGCTTACACATAAATAAGCAGTGAGCGAACCAGGAGAATTCCTTTGATGAGATTATTCACGGTTTTAAGCAGACGGCATTTGTTTAATTAAGAACTGTTTACGGTACATATTGCTGGAGTCAAAGCTGATTTCGCTGTGCTACCTTGAAACATCCCGGACTTCAGATTCCTCGATATTTTCCACGTTTGTTCCTATACATTTTTTCGAGAGCACATTTTGTCTTGCTTGTTTAATATCCTTAAACCGTCCAATGGACTTAATTTCTTCTGCATCCATTGAAGACCTTTGACAGTTGCTGCTTTTATATTATTATTTTGAGTTCTACATTAATTGATAGTATCAAAACAAATTCGCGATAGCTAAATTGAACATAGCAGAAACAGAAATAAATTTTAAATACGAAGTTGACATTTAAGATCCGGAAGAAAATGTATTGTTACCCAGAATGTAGCTAGTTCGTTATAAAATTTTAATGACTATATCCTGCAGAATGCTCGATACGGCAATAGAATTCCAAAATTGAAGTTGGGAATAATAAATTGGAATTTCTACGCAGACAAAGTAATAACGTGTATCTGACAATATTGCCAATTAAGAGTTTATTTTCTCCATGTACAGTTTTAGAAGTTTAACGAAATCGATATCTCTGAAATTTTCCAATTTATCGCGTTAAAACCAACAAGTAGAATGTTACTTTCCAATAATCTCACAGCGTATTTTCTTTTAGATAACCGTTACTAAGTGGCATAAATGTATTTTTGCAGACGGTCACTTGCTGATAAACGAGACAGATAATGTCGACAAACTGTGGTATTCTAAAGTTATGCTTAATATGACGGAAAGATAAACATGATATGATGTGATATCTAAATAATGATATTTTAATAAAAGAATAAAAGATAGAACTGCGTGCGTTTGAATCCCAAACGGTCGAATTTGAGACTGCTTTAAATCACTTGGTTGCGAAGTTTGTCGCGTGTCTTACTCTTTTCGTACATGTTAACGCTTCATCTAATTCTAATTCGAAGTGCCAATATTTATGTTTTAGCTTTCCGACATACGACATACATAAGGATTAAGACATACGCACTTTTGATATGAATCATTTCACCTTCGTCCAAATTGTAATAAGCAATACATGTAACAAACTCAAGTAATACTTTTGTATTATCTGAAATCTGATACAAGTGTTTATAGGCTTCCATAAATACTTCCATAAATACTTACCCCTTTATCAGCTTGTTTACCTTTTACCTTTTTATTATTTCACCGGTGTAGGCAGAGAGCAGCAACTGACACATATCTCTATCCTTACAGACCCCTTTTTCTTGCATTTATCACACCGATTTCGGTAACTTCCTTTGTTCCAGGAACATCACCTCTAGAATTTTCTTCCTTGAAAAGTACCTTCGGTGAATTATTGTGTTGTAGTCTTACCTCGCTAGAAACCAGTTCGGAAACCAAACTTTTCTATTTTAATGCCCCTCAGAGAATTGGCCAACTCGAGCTCTTTATAGCTAAAGTTTTTACAGTTTTGACTATTTGTGGGCTTTCGGGCTATTCTTCATAGCTTGTTCAGACTGCGGTTACCTTATGTGAGAATTTGAATTACGTTTTATATTACATAAGTTTTATTAGATAGTATTATGTTATAACTATCTAAAATTATATCTTAATCTTTTTCAGATATATATCTTTGTATGTATTATTCAAGGATTTAGTTTGGCTTTCCGTTGTTTTAACTTCCTAGTTAGAGCCGTCAATGACCAGCGTTCTTTGCGAGTTACAATATAAAAATATGAATTTGTTTAGAATTAGTTTTAAATTTAAAAATATAGTACAAGTTAAACTGGATTTTGTAAAATTATAAAGATAATAAATTGTGTATTTTTACTTGTATTTTATCGTATAATATTGGTTTGTCTCTTTCTGAAATACATATTATCTTAATGTTTATTTCATCTGAGGGTCAGCGGAAGTGTGAAATTCGAATTTTGAACAATGAACTCCAAGTCGAGCAAATAGGCACTCTGTACACAAGTGTCCTACGCCCTACGCAACATCTCACCTACAGTTGATATTGTGGTTGTGATATAAAAGGCAGGGCAATGGGTATTGCAAAAAAAACATTGTTTGAATGAAGAGATTTTTGTATCGCATCCTAGTATACTGCTTTAAAAAAAATTAGGGATGTTATTTTAAATAATACCTATATAATCATCAGTTGCGGTTGTGTTTGGGTGAGGCTTATGTCAAGCAATGAACATTAGTGGGCTGAAAAAATGATGATGATGATAAAGCAGACAGCAAAGTGTCATGATAATAAAACATAATTAGACCTCCTGAACTAAAGAAAGGGCGCTGATAACGTTTGTCCCAAAATAAATCTTAACTCACTTCCACGGTTGCATAAAATTCGTTGTATCCCCACTCATTAATCTCTGGCAATTGTGTCTAATTCCCCTCCCCCCTATTTGCTCCAAGTGTAATAAATCAGACCGCTCCAAGTATAATAAGTGTACCTCCTGACCCCCCCGTTTCTTTGTTTGCCAAAACATTTGTTTAAAATACTCGTGTCACCCTCACAAGATGTAAACGAAACAGCGGGGAAAAATACATTTTTGAAAGGGAAACATATGAGAGTTTTATTGCCACCGAAAGTTTCTCTGCTGAATAAGATTTAGGGGAAATGGAAGAGTTGTGTGACATTATATAGCACTCTTGTTAAAAGTAAACATTTTCTGCTTTAGAATCTTTTTTCGTAGATACTCAAGTGATTTCATTATTATAGCTGTTAGTTTGGGAAATACTGGAAAGAATAATGTTCTTAGTCGCTGAACATAATTGTGTTATGGCTTTCTAGTCTGAGGAGGTTATAAGGCTGACTTTAGTAGCACGTTCCAAATATCACAGTGCAACCTCACAATTGACTTTGAATCTGTAACTGTTTCTACTTGAGAATTCAGGTTGTCTGCTGAATGAGAATTGGGTATATACACAATTTAATATTTTAATGAATTATCCAATCTCAGAACATGACCAACAAACTATTTGAGTATTCTAGTGTAATTCCTATAGCCTATTAAATTATGGTTAGTACTTTATGGTGAAATGTGGGAACAAAAAAAGAGCCTAATACATAAATTGAAGGATGGTGTGACGTAAACATAAATTAAAAGTTTTTTGATTTTTTCTAAAAAAAAAACTTCAGATCACCTCTTATTTAATATCTTGGGAAAAGGTTATGTTCTACAATGGAGCAGTAGACCCCCATGTCATGATATAAATAATGCAAACTCATAAGGGCAGTTTTAAAATAAAATCCATGAACGCAATAATACTGATGACTAGTTTCAAAGAAATGAACAATCAAATGAAAAAATTATTATTGATTTCGAAAAAAACAAAACCAGTCAGTTTTCAAATTGCGTACGTAACTTCCGGAGTCGAAAATTTGAACTATTATTTCAACGACATCTTCATTTGAATAGATCTTAAGTTCAAAAGACCCGCTAAAATACCTACTTCATGAAAAAACAAAGCTCTCTCCGAGGACGGCCTAGGCGACGCTCCATTTAAAAACAGAATATAATTACCCACTTTTATTTTACAAAGGCAATAACGTATTCTAGCATGAAATGAGGTCAAGAATTATTGTTTTTATTTTTCTTTTCTGTATGAAATGTAAGCCATAATAGCTTCTTTTTGGCTGTCAGTTATATTTAACTTTCTATCAGCATTATCATAATTATAATAATCACTATCTAAGTCATCTTTATATTTACAAAGATCATTATAATCATCATCAATCATTACATCATTCCACTGTTTGATACGGGTCTTCTCTCGGATACAATAAAATTTATCACTTACCTTTTTTTTAATTTTGGGTGTGGATCGGTTTTGCCACCAACTTTTTAAACGTATTCTAACTACTACAGCAGTAAAAAGAAACAAACAAGAGATCTCAAGCAAATTTAAAGATAATCCCTATAGTAATCAAGACGACTAACACTAAGTGACGAGAAGAAGACAATATGGCAGGCACAGATGAAGTTCTGAAATAGATACTTACTATGACTAAGATGACACCCACTTATCGATTTGCCTAGTACTATATTTAACTGTCTATGGGCTTCATAACACACGGCTACCATCGTCTAATTTACTCTACATCTGCTTCTCTCGCCACTTCTACTCTATTTACTAGCACTAAGTACATTGTTTACAAGTAGAGTATAAACGTTATATCTAATAGTATTGGCCATTATCTCATTTGACTTGTGATGAAAGTCATTGAAGTTAAACATCTTCCAAAGTTTTCGGGTTGCCAGGACTTCGAGTAATGCGACTCGGTTCCAAGGATTATCTCTCGGCTCATCAAAATTCAAATCCTGTTGAGAATATTATGTCAGTAGATTGGATTCCATTAATATGATTTAAGCATAAATCAACTATTAAATATTAAGATTATATCCGGCATATTGTTTACAATTTTGTTAGTCAAATAGGTTGTTTGTGTGACGATGAAGTTGATTAAATGATTTGGATTTTCCGTGTACTTTGTACTAATTAAGTTGTCAGTAAGGTATAAAAGAAGTATTACAATGTATATTAAATTTATTAGACTATACACATGAGATTTCATTATATTGTTAAATAATGTCAATAAAGAAAATATATTGAGAAAAACGTTGAACTTTTCCGCGAAGCTTTTTGGGGATTGTAAAATCTGACAACCTGCACTTGGAAATATATAGTTTATAGCATTCAACTTTCTGATCCTGAACGAATACTTATGTTCAATAGTAGATGTCTAAAACTCTAAAGAAGGTGACTTATGAATGAGGTTACGATGAGAGGGAAGAATGTATAAAAAGCACATCAGGTCTGTAAGGAAAGAGACAATTGTCACTCACTTCCTTCTGTGCACCCGTTAAGAGACTTAGCGTGATAGTATAATAACACGTAATGACAAATATTTACGCCTGAGACGGTCGCGCTAGGCTTAGTCACGACCCCGCTCACACTTGCTACGAGCAATGTTTGTTTGGACATTTTTCAAATTAATGCCCTCATATATAATTTATGTTTTTCGAAGACAGGTATATCAACGCCAAGCACGATACTGTCACAGCTGTGACACGTAATGAACGGCCAGCCAAGCCCTAGCCCTTCGTTTTAATTAAGCTGGCCTCGTAATACGATATAATGAAAGTCGTAAACAAGCTAGCAATGTTTGCATAGCAGTTTGTATGTAAATATACACTAATAAAGCAGTAAACGACCGACAAGTACACGTTGTCCGATTGTCGAAACAAAGAGCTACAGAATTTGAATGAGAAAAGAACGAAATATGAATAAAAATTTGAAATACCCGCTAATCGGGTTCTTGGTCCATTAAAACTGAATATTAAATAATATTATATAATTATTTATTGATATTGCCTTGCACGGCTTATCACATTTTTGTTGTTAATGTATCAATAAAATTAAAATTAATTATACTTAAGTAATAAATGTAGGTCTACATTTATGACATAAACTAAGATAATTCTAAATTTGAGTAGATAAGCTATTAGTAGCAATTAGCTAACATTTTAGAGGGCACATTGAATCTTTAAACTTTATCTCAGGCCTTCACGACTGTTTAAAAGGTTTCTTTATATCGGTTGGCCTAGTCCTATAGACGCGTGAATATATCCCAACCCAGTAACAAGATTGGGCCGATATATAGACCAGTCCTGCCCAATGCTGTCTATCCCTTCCAAATTATTGTATATTATACATATTATTTTGCTATAAAATATTTGATTAATATCTGTATAGGTACATCATTGGAGTATGCACGGTGTCCTCGCTGCGATCCCCGCCTTACGAAGAAGGGCCTCGATTAGGTTCGACACTAGTGGGACTAATCGGAATAAAACGTAGAGTTAAGTCGTATATTGCTCAACCATGATATATGCTATTATACTAAGCTGCTTTAAGACATCTTGCATCCTTATTGAAGCCCGACATAACTTTATATTGGTGATAAATGCGTTAACACCTGAAATTGGCTTAAGTCTTGTATTAATGCATTTCACACTACACGTGCAGATCAACACTATTTCCTAGAACGGTTGCATAAGAGTAATACAAATTGACTGCAAGTAACTGATAATCTTATTAACAACTAATTCCAACCGACACTAACGTCCTAGCCAAATACGACTTTAGGTAGATATAAGATTCCTACAGCCCTGTTAGAGCCTTGAACAGTTCTAACCAAATACGATTTTGGGAATAGAATTCCTATTGTTCTAGTTTGCCGTAAGATAGAGATCTCTGTGGGCTACAGCTTCCACTTGAAACTGCTGTCAGCTCATATGTGCTTTTTAAAAAATCTTCAATTTATGCAAATCCTTGAGTGTATCAGGTATAACGTCTAAAAACTTTATGTAAACAAATTTAACTATAAATAATGTCAGGGCTAGAAAATGAAAATGGAACACACCCTTTCACTTTTCACAAATTCCCATCTATATTTACATTCCCTTTCATCACATTCGGTTAGGCGGTGTGAAAATTAAAAACTGACAGACAGAAGCATACACTCGAACATATTTGTATTATATTATATATTTTTGGTATACGGATTGCATCAATAAAGCACAGTACATTTAATTAGTGTGTAAAATGCACACGCGCGGCCTATTTGTACGTGAAGAAAAATCTCTGTATGTACTTGGAAAACCCCAGTATCTACATCTCCATGTAAGAAAGAAGCGTAACGTCATGTATGTAAAAAAATTTAATCGAACAAAACTAGAGGCACCAAACTATGGTTTAAGAGTTGTACTTCTGTCACGCAAATAATTGTAATAGGTATAACTTATACAACGAAAGTCGAATTACGTGCTAAAGTAATTGCTGAGGTAAGAAAATATATTAGGTAAAACATCAAGGTAACGAGTATAAAATTAGTTGAAGTGTGAAACACGTAACTTGTTTCAATTGGGCTTAAATTAATGTTTTCTTTGTACTAAAATTCGATTGCCGACAGTGTCCGGTGTGAAAACAAATATTATTCCGTTTTTAGAACCCCTGTGGTATAATTAAACGGGAATTATTTATTTACAGCACACCCTCAACGGTTTCACGGGGACACGTAAAAATGACGAACACCTTTTTGTCACGACTGTACTATCAACGCTGTAACTTATAATGTCATCTTTATGACTGTAGCACTAAGGTGTACAGTCGTGTTGAAAATGTATAGCATAGTTTCAGCGCTGGTGTACGATAGTTCCATAATTTTTCAGCATTACACCGTGAACGCATTTTTCACTGTTATGCCGTGGACATTAATTTTAAATATCGTCATGTTTGCTTGTGTGTTGGAAACATAGCTCGTGTATTTATACAGTAGTTCTCTCGATAATTTGAATGCTACCAATATGAATGTCGCTTAAACAATTTTGGAGCAAGAAAGATTGAAATATCCTGAATTGTGTGTGCTACAAATCATTTTTATAGCGTGTATAAGGTCTATGACAAAGCAGTTAAATTTTTACTGGAAATCCACTGAAAGAAACGCATATAAAGCTTGTAAATGATATGGTATTTTTTCATAGAAGACTTTCATCTCGGTGTAGCTACTGGTATAATAAGAAATTGACAGAGAAAAGCCCAAACTTTTGTTATGGGTGATATCAACTCCTGTATTGATTTGTGATAAATGTTAAAGGTTAGAGGTAAATGATGGTTACTGAGAAGAAAATACTAAAATTTACAGGAAAAAATATCCTTGAAAGCCTATCGACCGCTCTCGACATTGCGACTTCAACTATATAGGTGTCTCAAACTTAGAATGATTTACTGAAAATACTATATTAATGACCACAAAAATTAAAATTGTACATGTTCATTCATTGTAGCCGACGTTGCTAAGCAAATTCCTTGTTACTAATAAGAGGCAAACTACATACTAAACGGATTTGAACCCAGGACCTTCCGATTAGCTGTCGCGCTTGCTGCCACTCGTCCAACGAGGCAGTCAAAAATTCAATCACTTTTAACATCTATACAGCCTTGAATATTATTTCAAATTAAATACCATCTGTCTTTTACGTAAATAGAGTAAGTGTAATTAAAATATATTCAAAATTAACAGATTTATCGCATGATGTACCGACAGAAAAAAAATTGGACAAGCTTAGAACGTCCTCTTTCATGTGTGTTAGTATAATACTACTGATCATAAGACGTGAGGCTTTCCTGTCAATAACATCAGTTCAGTCAATGACGCCGGAGGATCCCACTTGACAGTCTTCGCGATGAGTACTTAATAACCTACTTTTATATCAATAGCTTGGAAAGACTCGCCTTGTACGACTTCAATAAATATATGGCTGAGTAATAGCCGATGTGGGAGTTCGCTGGCCGGTGTTACTTGATATTTGGAAGATACGGCCTTTAATTGACTCGCGAAAACATTGTCTATACATGAGGGTAAAGGATTTAAGATTCTCGATTTTTCAAAAAGCAAATGGATTGTAATGACGTGAACGTTATATGTAATGATCTGCACACCCTGTACTATAGCAACTAGCCAATAATTGGTACATTGTACATGTAAAGAAATAATCAAAAAACGAGATCTAAAGAGACGCTTCACAACAAAAAATACATGCACACATACATACATACATATTACATTACTTGTATTAACTTAACTCTGTGCAAAATGCAACAGAAACTCGAATTTCACGACCCACTTAATGTGAAACGGGTAACTTATCAATACCTCGCGAAGCATTCCTAAAAGATTCGCGACTCAAAGTTCCCGGGCCCGCTGTAGATGTTCCCCTGAGTCGCGACGTCACATGCAGGCTGACGGGGCGGCTGAAAGAGTAATGGAGGTAATGGACGATGCTGCAAATGTATTAAACTACATTATACTTCGCGTACAAGCTGGATAGAGGGATGTACGTAATAGGAATTAGATATGTTATTATTATTATTATTATTATATCTGTACTCCAAGACGGGGTAGGTAGATAGCACTTAGTGTAAAATACTTAAGTCTCTACAGACGTATATTAAAATTTCATTTTATTCACAATAATGACATTTTAGGATGACTCACTTCGAATAACTAGCGTGAAAGAATGGATTCAGAGAACGATAGACGCAAATACCTGAGTATGTCGAAGAATATAAATAAATATCATCAAACGTCTTCATCTCTGTACCCTTCCACTGTTAAACACGGCTCTGCTCTGAATGACAAGAGCTAAAGATATAGTCTAGATATTTACATATTTCTTAGAAAACAGAACTTAAAGGTCGTCTGTCTATCTATTCCGAGTTCGAGAACATTCTTTGACTGTACGCGTAATATCATACTGTCTACGGGCACGTACGAAATGACAGCCGACATATTACCCAGAGTACTTTCCGAAGGAAATCTTACGTTTGCATTGAGTATATTTCATGAGAGATTTCAATAAGATGATATGAAATGCATACTTGATACGGCGCTTGAAAAATGTCTTGTGACATTTTGCGACTTTTGTTCCATAACAACTGTCATGTCAATTAAGTATACGTTAAAGATAATTATAATTGACACTTGATGCTCCCTGCCTACCGCGTGAAGGACATGGTGTAACGATAAAATATTTATAATAAGTAGTTACATGAGTAATTTTACAATTAAAATAGTGATGAATAGAATGTTTTGCATTACAATTCGGATTTTAAAATTTATGTCACTCAGAAATCAGCTCAGATATGAGCTTCCCAAGTTTATTTATAACGGTTGCCAATTAGAAGAATGAATGCTGATACAGGGATCTGGAGAAATAATTATCAATATCAACGCGTCTGGGAAAGTCTTTCGGGTATTTATTTGGTACTAACCATAAGTTACGCATGATACTGCCACCAGTACAAAGGTTATATATTGTACATTATTATGTATGATTGCAAAGTTCATAATATTCTATCCCAATATAGGAGGAAGAAGGGAATCAATGTACGGATGTAAAAGTTACATGTCCGCACTAATTCATCGACCCTGACTTTAAATTGCCAGAACTAAAGATAAGATAAATGATAAGCATATTTCTATAACGGCATAGAAAACCATTACGAAAGACTTTTTGATATACGTTCTCTAAAGGGGTGAAAAGGGGTAAATCGTTTCTTAGGAAAATCTTATTCCACGCTCATATTTGCTTAAGCTCAGCAGACATACTTCTTGATGCAAATAATGAAATGTAAAATACACAGCCTTCCGATCTCATCCCCAGAGATGCAACGGGGTTGTGAGGTTTTTATGGCGGAAACGTGTTCCTTTTTCTGTTTTCGATATAAATATTCCCTAAATTATACAACTAGGTATCTTGTTTCAGAATCTGAAACCATCCTGTAGGTATAAGTTTGTGACGTTTTTAAGTAAATATACAAACAATTTGCTTAAATTCTTATTACAGCAAACTAATTTTCATAGCTTAAAATATGGCACTTATACTAAATATACATACTCGTATGTATAACCAGATATCTTGTGCAGGATGTGAAATCATTCTGTATATATTTGTAATATTTGTACTTAAACATACAAATACATGAGTTTAATTGCTATAAAAAAGTTATTTTAATACATTTAAACTTTACTCTTTTACAAAGGAATTGAATAAATATAAAACAATCGAAAAGCTAAAACAAAATTGTAGTTAGAAGAAAAATCAAACCTATTTACATTTACGCGGAAAATAAGTTCTAACATGTAAGTGGCATTTATACAAGGTTTAATGCGAAACACAACAGACAGAAAGAGAAACGTAGGTACAATAATTGCTCACTTTACGACAAGGGTCGGGCCGGACCTCTCGAACTGATCCCGGGAACTTGACCGCGCTCGAGCTAAAGGGCTCAGCAAACAAATATAAGGGCAACGGTATCGATTATAAGCAGTATTTATTCGATATAAACATGGTGCAGAATCCGTGTAAGGGAAACGATGTCGAATTCGAAATTCATTGGAGTAATTTTGATAAAAGAAACTAAATTATTTTATACCTACAGATATAATATCTATCCTTATAGGATAGATACTAATATCTATCCTTATATGTTACCTAAGTAGGTAAGGCGTAATAATAGGCAGTCGGTGCACTCTGCCTACACTGTAGAGGACCTTTCGTGATGACATTGCAATAATACTAAATATCTGCAACGAAAATACTAAGATCTATTTCTATTAGGCATTACCCGTATGATTGTCCACCCTTTGTATTAAAGCTTTAGTGTAACAATAAAGATTAAAATAAATGAACATACGTGTATAATTTAAAAAAAATACATTCAGCTATATTTTTAATAGGGTAAAACGATTGAAAAAGCAAATTGTCTATTCATTTTCTTTCGGCTAACGTCAGCTATCGTGAGTCTCTTTGTTAGCATGACATCGCTCAGTTGTCTGCCTTTCGAATACATTTCGCTCAGTTGCCTGCCTTTCGAATACATTTTCCGCCATCCTTTTCACGTCAAAGGCTACGTGTATTTTTTGTCTCGCTATCTTCGCCTAGCCATACTTCAATAGGATAAACTAGTTGCTTAAGCAAATACATTGTTGAAGGTTATTGGCTAACATATAGATTAAAGGTTTAGCTTCGTATGACATTTCAAAGATTATTTTAACGGTACATGTTAAAAGTGATGTTAGTAGGTACCAAATTACCAATTAGATATTGGTTATGTCTTAAATTTTGAAAATTGGAGTGGGCAAAAATACTTAAAAACATTTACTTTTTTCAATGCATTATGATGGCTGGTCTGTTAGTCTTGTGGTTTACGTGCGTACCCGTTAAACCGGATGCTGTGGGTTCGATGTTAACTCGTAACAAATATTTGCGTTATGAGCACTTCTATTTCCGTATAAATTCATATATAAAAGTACCTATGTCTTCAGTACATATATTATACGTAGGTACATTATATTTATGACCTACGTGGTCTTTATAGCATAGGTTATTTATACTTTGATTATATGTGATATTTAAACAGATTATTATTCGTTTATTATAAAAAATAATTATTTTATATATTTACGCTAGGCTATGGGTTAAGTGACGAGCACAGAGTATTACATATCTCTAATCGTGTTTCATCTGTATTCTGAATTGCGTTACTTGTTTTAATTGACGAGCTAATAATCACTGTGATTCGCTCGAAGTAATATGAAGAAACATTACGCTCTTATCAGCAACATCAGATGAACAGAGCATGACAGAGTTGCAATTATCAAACCGAACTAAAAAAAAAACATCGCAGTGGACTCTATTAAACTGTACGAGCCTGAAAACAGCTGAAAGCTTGCAATTGCTTCTCTATTGTTCATACACCTGAATACGTACCCAACATAAATACGTCTTCGCCGTGGAAGAGCGGCGATTGTAGGAGTTACTTCGCAAAATTATTGTTGTTGGACTCGTCTACATATAGGTACATCATTTGCATTAAATCTCGTGCCCGTGCTCTGAGAATTTATTACACCAATAAATTTTCGCCACACGTAATATATTTGTCACTAGCTCAGTTTACTTTATGTTGTATTCGTCATAACAAGAATCTTGGGACACATTTGTAGCTCACACCACGTTTTAATGTCACACCACTGAATAACAAATCTTTTTTCTTTAACATATATATTAATTTTGTAGTAATTCGCGAATAAATTATACCTACTCTGTTGTATCATATAACTACATATTATATTATAACGGTATTGACACGCCCAGGTCCTTTGCGTGGTAAGCAGATAACACCGAGTTACAGACTTGATGTCTGTATTTCGATATTTCGTTTGTATGGCGATATTTTGATTTATACATAGTTGTTAAACTAAGATATATACGTGCCTGCCCCAACTTATCATCTCCTGAGTTGACTTGTAGAAAATGCCACTTGGCATTAAATCCGCCCTTAGTTATAAGGCCAAATAAATAAAATGTTCGCTGTCTACATTCATACACTTCCGTTTGGTATACAACAGTAAATTGTTACGAAGTAAAGTTTACGATGTCAAATACAAATATAACAGCAATTTTCTCAATATATGTATTTCAATACGTCCATATATTTCGAAAGCATTCTATAGCGCTAACAAATACCTACATATTTTTTAACAATTGTCCGTTTGTCAGCGTTCATTACCGAAACATATCAGTTTGTATCTAAAAACTGCGATGTTATTATTACATCATTCCTAGTACTTTCATAACTAGTAAAAAATTAAAATTATACCTCGTTTCTTTATAATTAGACTTTTAATTGATATCTATACATATGTATGTATATACGTACATATGTATGTATATCCTAAGAACGGAAAAGCAACTGAAATGTTATTACGATTATTTGGCCGCTAAGCCTATAAAATAATGATAAGATTGAAGAGATTGATGAATGTGGAAAAAGCACGGCAGGTACGTAAGGATAGGGATATTTGGCACTCCGTGTTCTCTGCCTACCCCGTAAGGGACCGGGCGTGAAGATTTGTACGTATGTATGTTTTTACATTTTCAATGATTCCAATGTCACTGTCACACTATCTATTTATTCGCTACGACACTCATAGTATTCCCATGTATAAATCACTACCTGGTTTTATGTGTTGTATGTGTACCACTAGCAAGGTTTTGAGACAAATATGTTACAATTACCGCGTAGACATGATGAAGACGCATCGGATGCGGAAGTACCTACTATCTGCACTTTCCGCTAAAATGTGCTGAATTTCAACACAGATAAGGATTAATGTTGCATGAAATCCTCTGAATAATATTACAGTTTTAACGCCATGTGTATGTATAATGAGATTGCAGTTAAGCGGTATTTGTGGGCTCAACTCGTTGAATTTGTAGACTAAATGTTCTAGAAATGTACATTTTATTTTCTTGTGTAATCGTAATGGCCTGTTCATTTGCTACTTCCACTTCGCGATTCGAATGTCTGAGCTTAAAGGACCAGTGAACTCGAAAGTGGAATGGCGGTAACCGTGTAATGGTCAAGAATGTGTGGTGGAAATATTAAAAAGTACGGGACTTATCAGCGAACTTCATTCGTTGTCAGAGATCAATAAAAATACAGTGAATCCTTTCATTATTATATTTTTAAACGCGCAAAATTTTTATATTTGTAAAAAGTTAAGTGTGTGTGTCGGAACGATAGTATGTTTAAAGTATGGTAAAGTAAATATAGTCTAGTAAAACAAAAATTATTTCAGACATACCTACGTAATTTAAATAATGTAAACAATAATCAAGCACAGTACAAAAGATACTGGCAACATTTTCTCCCCGAGTGGCCAATCTTAATAAAATTAAAACGAAATTTACTTTTCACTTTGATGGATAGCCCTTATTTAATAGGCGTATACAATTTCATGATTCATTCAATAAATTAATCTTTCAGCGCTCATCTTATTCGTTCAGTGTTTTGGGATAACATTGAAATATTTCCCATATTTAAATTTATGTTAAAACGGAGTCTTAGGTTGAAATTCTGGCACGCGTCTTATACGAGTAATATTAAAATATCACTTGCCATAACAGCGAAGATAAACATTGTGAGGAAACCTGCACACCTGTCTATTCTCTAAGACACGAAAAATCTACTAAAAATGTAACTATACAACACGTGATAATGACAATATTATTATTGGTACTGGACACTACGAGCATTTTTGATGTAACATAAAAACAACAATACAATGATCGAGGTCTGCCGTTGTGCGAGTACAACTGTAAAATATTGGATAAATTTCTATAACGTCTTGTAATTTATAATTTCTTAGACAATTGGCGTCTATCAAGAAAAAAAAGAGTTTATTCAAAAAAAGAGTGAATAGGCACTTTCAAGCGTGCTACATCTTGGGCCGCATCTCGCTTTCCATCAGTTGGGATTTCAGCCAAACGCGAGCCTATTTCTACAAAAAACAAATATCTAAAAAATTAATTATTGCGGTTTTGATTGCGATTTAATATAAACTTATTAATATTTTACGAAACAACAATTTTTCACACGGTCAATTACACGCCGCTTGCTTTCGCGTTAGCGCAGGTAATTTTGACAGAAGGTATTTCAGATAGAACTAGTGAAACACTGAACATTGTTTTTTAAGCAAGTTTGTGAGCAATGTATTTTTTGGGATCTTTCTGGTGTTTTTTTCTGATAAAAAGGTCGGTAAATCGCAAAACCGTTCATTTTAGATACATTTTATTCGACAATAGTCGGCGGAATGGTGCAATTGTGACGCCAATGGCTACGTCAGCGAGCGACGTGGTTCGTCTACCCATTATATTCCATGTCAACGTGATTTACATGTTTTTACATTTTTTGTTTACTTCACAACCAACTGAACGGTATATTTTCAAACAATTGTTTGGCAAATATTTTGAAAATATCACACTCGCAGTTAGCAGCGCAGATCTTTTATTTAAATATTTTTCTCTCTGCAAAATCGTGCAGTTTTTCACACCATTCCTGAAAAGTGCTGTAATACAACTTCTCAATTGAAATGTCTTAAACCGTTGCGAAGGTCTCCAAAGAGTCTTAATAACTGTACCGGATGATTCATATAACATAACATGACCTCTGCCCTTCCCTTTTCCAGAAGAGTTACGCCAAAAGTTCCAAAAACATTCCAATTGATAAAAGATCAGCTAAGATGACGTACCAATGAGGACACAAAATAATACTATTTCAAAATCCAAAAAGGAATTACGACAATCCGTCGCTTTATTTAGACGTGAAAGAAGGACAGAAACAAACGAGCGAACGGACAAAAAAACGAGTGAAAGAACAAACAAATATATGTCTATAATATTAGGATGTATTTATCGATCATAACACATCAACACGCGCTATATTACACCCAGTTATTTACTACAATAATTAAAATTATTCATTTCCATACCTGAGAAACGGAAGATCGCATTAAAGTATCTATGTATTTCGTTGCTGTAACAGAACGGCTCGTAGTTTTAAGCGAAAAAAGACATTAAAAGCAATTTAAAAAACTACCAGCGTCTGCTCTCTCGCATTGCATGCATATTCTTGTTCCAATTAACTTTTAACGAGCTAAAATGGCAACTAGAGTTAATAAACCACTCCCACAGCACTCGTGAGCGCAGCTCGATCTTTCGCCGTGAAAAGATGATTTTTTAATAAAAGCGATCACACAAAACGTTTCGTCGAGTGTAAAATAAAAGGATTGTGTAAGAAGTGAAACAAAAGATTCACCTTCAGTTTGGTTTTATTTCTTTTCACCGTCCAACCGCGTTCCATTCCACCTCGGCTCGGGTGGTTTCAGAGCAGTTTTCAAAACGCATTCCTTATATTCCAGGTCACTTATATATTATGTACTTAAAAGAGTCTTGAGGCGTTGAAAACTTCGCATACAACAGTTATATCGCTCTAAAACAGATTGAATGTGTTTTCACTCAGCGCTTAAGTTCATTCGTGTGTCTGATGAGCTGATCGTTTCAATACTTCTAGAAAATACGTTCTCGAATTTATTGCTGAAAGTTCTTTATTTAATAGACTTTATGAACGGACACTTTCAAATTTTTTTTCTGTGCTAATAATACATGCATATGTATGTACTAACAGCTAAAGAAACGTGACATCACGCCTGTAGTCCCCGAAGGGGTAGGCAGAGGAGTGTGGTACACTCTCACGTTTCACCAGTAGTTACGTTTAAGTCCCATGTACTAACAGCTCTTATCCTTTTGCTAGCGTTTCGTTTTAAAAAAAATAATGGTTAAACTTCTCGATATTGAATCAATATAATATCCCTTTTTTATTTCTATTCGATTTATTTCTCACACACAGATTTGTTAATATCGTCAGCTTCACCATAATGATCATCATTATTATCATGTGCCTTCTATTGGAAGTCACTAAATATTTAAACCTGTGCTTAATTTTGTTGTTATCTTTGATTGATATATTTCATTAATTATGTTGTTTGTTCTCAAAAATATGTATTATCTACACACGATATACATGTGTGTTACAAATATCATTTTCATGTGTACGTGTGAACTGGGCTTTTTATTTAATGTATACACATCCACAACAATTATAGTGTTGAATATAATTACCTATATGTACATAGTTGGAGCTAGCACACTATAGTGTAAATATGTATGGTGAACTCCCTTAACGCCGGACGGCACCTAGTATCGGACATTCGTACTATTTCGGTAACGCAAAACGCGAACGATTCAAGGATGAGTGAAAAGGACGCAGGTAGACGTAGCAGTACCACATCACGGGACGCGATGTGCCTGTGACGCGCACGATGCCTGTCAGAGCGACTGTTTGTTGTTTTTGGCGGGAAGACACTGCGTCGCATAATAT
>DWME01002089.1:0-22057 GCA_018244795.1 Parelbella ahira ahira | reverse complement strand
GGTGGTAGTTTCATTTTGACGTGCAAAAAGTGTTCTATTGAACCAATTTTGAATAAATGACATTTGAATTTGAATTGCAAATATACATTTTTATTACAGAAATTGGGAAGTATCTGTAAAACCTAAGAATTCAATGGTGTTTTCTTTTAATCCATGTGGAAATAAACGGCAAGCTACGTTGCCATAGAATAGAGGCAGACTCAATGATGTTCCTTCCGTCAGGTCGACGTTTGAGACACTTCAACCATGATCTTTGAAAAGGCGTCGAACACAAATATTAAAAGGTCCTGGAATGAAATGATGGAACGTGAGATTGTATACTCTTCTGCCTGTCTCTTCGGGGAGACTCAAGACCTGATCATACTTTTTTATTGCAAAGTTTATTGTATAGACAAGTTATTGGACAGAACATGTTACTGATCTATGGATTAAATTAACGTGAAACGTAAACCACTGAACCGATTTTGATGAAATTCGGTATGAAGATAGAAGTGAACTTGGGAAAGGACATAGGATACTTTTTATTGCGAAAAAAATGGTAGACGGAATGGAATGGATGAAGACGTGACCGGCTCCGGCTGAAATTCTGCATCACGGTTTTCATGAAGATTGTCTGATAAATCGTCACCACTTTCATCACCTGACACATCTTGTTGTATGTCATGATATCGAGACAGTTCTTATTCCATTTGAGTTCCATTCCATTTCCACACTAAATGAAACCAACGTCTATCAAATCTAACGTAAGCAAGCCAAGCAATAACAGCTTACACATAATTCAAATTCGAAACAAAACAAAAGTACCTCTTATTAGTTCGTAGAAAACTTTAGTAATTCTTATCGCGCTGCCATCGCATTGACGGTGTGCGTTCTTAGTAAGTATTTATAAAGGAATTTCATATACCACATAGGTATAAACTAATAGTTTTCTATAAGGATTTAAGCTACCAATAACGAATTAGGAAAAGTAATAAAATATAAAAAGGAACAAAAATACAGTTTGAAAAATATTTAAAAACGAAATCGCCGTGTCGTCAAATTGACAGCGTTGGTCTTTCTAGTTCTAAGTACCGCTCAATTACTGTATGGATATATTATATTGTATGTAATAAGGATGTATGACGATTACGGAATGCGGGTTAGCATTTAATATCGCCCCGCATTAAACCTAAAATCAAAAGTATGAACATTTTTAAGACAATTTGTTAGTATCTTGCTATAATATATTATTTATTTCTTACATAGGTCTAATAAGAAAATAATATAATTGGCAGTATATAAATAAATGGAGTGTAGTTGAAAATTAGTTTTAAAAATCGAATCTACATATTTGACATTACTTTGACAACGTCAAAAATTATATTTAGCCTTGACACCCGACAAAGAAGGCGCTATACAAAGGTACTTGATCAATCCGCCTATGCGATCCGATGATCCCAAAAACATCGCGTAGGCGAGACGTGATCACAACAGTAATTACTATTGGCATATTTTTTGCCGTGGCATATTTTTTAGAAGTCGTACTGGGTTATTATTAAAAAAAAAAGTCAAACAAAGACTTCCAAGGTCGTCGGGCATCAATTAATTATATTGTCTTTGACATGTTTTGACTTTGGAAACGTTAATTGTGAAGCGTTTATAAAAATAGCAACGAATTAATAATTAATGAAAAACGTTATATTTGTTACTAGCTATAGCCGCAACTTCGTTCGCGTTGGCTTATTACATTTTACGGGTATATTTTTTGTACAAAACTCACTTTTGCTTAAACAAAAATAGCTCAAGTTACTCCCTATAACATCAGCTACCTGCCAGTAAAAGCCCCGTCGAAATGAGTTCAATCATATCGGTATCCTAAACAAACAGAGACAACAATTTCAAAAATTGCGTTTATGTATCGTGTATACTTTCACATGCATATACTGACATTAATAATGTCTTGAATTTTATATACGTATATATGTATAATTAAATTACGTACTTTAACTATATACTACTATATTATCAAGTTTAAACATATACATAGTTAAATATATTTCGTTATGGTTCCAAGAGACGCCGAAACGGCACATTAGAGGGCAGTGACTAATATGGTTGTAACTATGTACTAAAGTACCTATTAGCATTTAAAGTTATGTATGTATGTATGTACATGTAGATAACAGGATAATAATATCATGAATATGTAATTATTAATGAGCCAAATTGTTACTTATATAATATATATAATGTATTTAGCCTGGCAAGCAGGCAGACGATTCACTTTACGATAAAAGGTCAGGTCGCGTATGAACAACTGTAACATCCGAGTAGTGATCTACTCTATGCGGTTACATTGAAGAACCCCGTGTCTTAGCGCTCCGGGAAAACCGCAGATGGAATGGATGCGCGGTAGAAACAAGCGTACAATCCGAACCGAGCGTTCAATATACACGCTATGTGTTTAACAGTTACAATAACAACAAATAGCATACCTGGATTATATAATATTTCGAGGATGACGCAATACGTAGTCAAATCACGTCAACATTGTACGAGATCCAATGTGTTGCTCTACGTAGGTATATAGGATAGCTAGCAAGAGGTTCAGGTTTCTATGTATGATAATGTACAGCAGCATTTATACATTAAACGCTATCGCCTTCGATTTTCTTATTGATAACTTACTATTAAATTTCACGTGAGTGTTTATGCACCGGATTATAATATATGTACCGGATTAACTCACGTACGTTTTGGATGGCTTGACTGGTCTTCGCATACTGAGACTAGTCTCCGCAACGACTTCGTTGCTATAAGTGGCAACACATGATTGAGGACCTCGTATAGTTTCGAAACTGGTTGGGCCATATTAGTGTTAAATACATATTTTGCATCATTTTCTCCTCTCCGCCAATCCCCTTCGGAGCAGTGGTGGACTATGCTGCAAACCTTCAGCGATTGCAGACGAGAACATCGACAATTTGAGAGATACTCGTATAAAGAGCTCGCAACCAGGCAGCTTGTCGCCAGATCGCACCGCTTGTACATTCATGGCTTAAAGATTGTTTATCAAATTTATTTTACATATTGTCTCATGTACGTGAGTCATCAAATTTTTTGTGTATCTATTTAATAACCTCACAATACCATAAACCTTAGCCCTATAGTATTCATAGAGTACAGTGCTATTTTTATCGTAAAGAGAAATTAAGAAGAATGCGATTTTCTCTTACTTACGGATATTCATTTAGGTACTTACAAAATAATGTTGTTTAGTTACAGATTTTATTACAAAACTGTACATTAATTTCGAGATTAAATTGCGCATAACAGTAATAGAAATTATGTTCAATAATTATATTATAATTACATCACATTTTAATTTTATTCAGTCAGAGATTAATTGACATTTTAATAAAGACGTAGACAATGAAATAATGTTTTTAGCAGCCAACTATAAATGATTTCATTCAAAAGCGTCTAACTTTATTAATTATTTACCGATAATTAATGTTAGGAATAAGTTTTGCGATTGGCAGAGAAATCGGCAAGAATAACGGCCACTTACCGATTCGCGGAGAAAGAATCAAGATAGATATGTAGACAGATAAATATGAAGATGTTGTATGAATAGATGTCGTAAAGATAATAAGAAAAATTTATTGCGAGTGGAGCGCGACGTAGTGCGGGCCAGCTATCGGGAAACTTGTGATAAGTCACGATCGCCGCGCTCAGCCAACAGTGACGGATGGAAGCGGGAGTTATGTTTTTGTAAGACGAATACACAATGTTACTCACGTGTGTTGAGTCAGCGATCTCTATCGACTCGGTTATCTCGTTCTTTCTGGAATAGACGAGAATTTCTACAGTAATATCTGAATCGTAATGTCATATTGTAATATTGTGACACGAGATACGCTTTCGCTCTAAAGACCGCGACGAAACAAATTGTCTCATATTCTTTTAAATATTTCTCTATTCCTTTGTCTATTCAAATATTCCTCTGTCTATTAGTCAATAAAAGCACGGGCAATATAAGATTACAAGAAGTATCACAAAATGCATAGCAAATTTAAATCAATTTACGTACATCATTTCAAACGCTCGCAGCATGAAAGAGCCCTAATTGTCAAATGATAAAAATGGCTTTTTGCCGCTTCCGAAGAAACCCAGGCCCGTTTCTTACAGTTACAAAGCAATCGCCTCTATTTATAGACAATTCTCTAACAACAGCAATCGCGAACACGCGGCGGAACAAATTGTTTCCTCGATGTATGAAAGAAAACATACAGTAAGCAAATAATGCACATTTCAATTTATGTTACAATAGCACACACATAAGTGACTAACTTTTTTTTAATGCTCACGGCAATGGAAACGGTGTTTCGTACAGGAGGGAAAACACCCAACACGGTTGAGTTACTTCACTAATCTGTGTAAGAAACGTAGCGGTTATCCGAGCCGTTTACTTTTCATATTGATGCTAAGGATATACTGTAACACGATTCATTAAACTAATATCATTATGTTACCAATCACGGTAATTGAATTAACAATTATCTCACATAGTTGTACGAGTGATTTTAAGCGGTACGAGGTATTCATTGTATAGCTACCTCATAAATTGAGATTGATCCTGAATCTTTTCAGAAAGCGCTTGCGGATATTTAACAGCCGGCAGAAAAACAGAGGGAACCTCAGCAGCTTGTTCCATCCTGAAAATGGGTTAAAAACGAATATTTCAGCTTTGTTACTAAATTACAAGAGACTAAACTGATATTTTAAACATTTATACAATACTTATTATCCAAAAATGTATCGTAATAATTACATTATCGATTGTTTGAAGTCATGTACTGATCTTGTACACGGAATAGGTACGGAAAATCATTTATCTAACAAGATTGAATAAATCTACTCGTGTCTGATAAAACGACTTACGTTTTCTGCGGCCTCAGCTCTGACGAGCATAGATTACGAATATAATCATCACATTCCCGTTGTTTTTGTATTTGATATTCTTTTAAAAGATCTCTTCTGAAATCACCGTCAGCATTCGGTACGGCCGCCGGCTCTGCTTGCTGTGGACTGCGTTCAGCGAGTGATGACCGCTCAGTTGAAACAGCCGTGGTTGAAATTGAGGTTGACGCAGAGTAATCTTGATTCCTATGTTCTGGCGTTGTCGCATTCGACGCCCCCACACTACTGTCGTTAGTTTTTGTTGATGTCGTTATTTCTCCAATGGGTTTTAATTTCTCCTCGATTGGGTTTAGAGGCTCATTGAACTCGTGATACAAGCTTTCGTCGTTAATATTGTCAAAGAGTCTGTCAACAGACGTATTCATTAATTTGCTTCCTTTTATACCAGTAAGATGAAAGCCCGCAAAGCAAGATGACGAGGGCCCGTAGTCGATCGCAGAGAGGGCCATTACGGCCGGATGTCGGGGAGCACCATCAGGGAGAGGTCGCAAAGAGCGTGTCATTGCATCGGCAGCGGAACGCGGCCTCCTAAACGGCATAGCCAAATGCGGGAATGTGCGCGGCTTTATGGGCGTGACGAGCATATGTTCAGTCCACGAAGTGTGCAAAGATGGCCGTTCCAACTTTTCCACGTCCACATTCAACATGCGCTGTTCAAAAGGCACACTAAACGTATCGGCCGGTATAGACTGTAGCCACGACAATAAACTCAAGTCCGATTCGTCAAAACCGGAACCATCTAGAAGTCGAGAAAAATTCACTTCATTCGATTGCGCCTCTTTAGACCCGGTGGCCTTAGCTTGGCAATAGTTCACACATGATTCGTATAAAATTCCTTTGATTAGCAATTGCATTAGACGATCGTTTTTGGCGCACTTCAGCGCAAGTCCGCCAGACTTCTTGTCGCAAGGCAAAAACTGTTCAACGAGAGGATACACTTCTCGAAAACACTGAACGCGCGCATTACTAGGATTCCATTTCTTAAATTGTGCGTGATCCGTTATACTGGGAAGAGTTAGAAGTAAACATAAATTTGAATATTCTTCCTTCGACGGCGCTAATTTCTCTAGATCGCTGAGCACTTTGACGACTTCGTCCACAATGTTTTCGACATTGTTGTAAGCTTTTATTTCTGATCGGATGCATAAAAGTTCTATGTACTTATGTCTTAATATAGCGTAATGGAATTTGTCAGTCTGGAAGCTCTTGAGTGCACTAAGGGGTTGAATGAACTCGAGGACGTCGTCCCACTGTCCATCGAGGATCAGTTGTCTTAGAAATAAAACGTCATCCGCAAAATTGCCATTTATAACGCCCGTCTCCCGTTCCAATGACAGCTGCGTTATGTGCAAGTCGCGATTGTGAAGGAACTCGAGAGCCAGACGTACCACATCATCTTCGCGTAAATTTAGATGCGTAGACGGCATAGCTGTTCCTCCTCGACCAATACCTTAAACCAAAACGAAATTCTGGTAAAGTTAACAGTGTATTTCTTTTATAACTTACATTCACATATATCTTCACGCCAAGTCCCTTTCGGGGTAGGCAGGGAGCATTCATAACTTATTTTCAATACATGAAATGTTGGCATGAAGTAGGTTATAATTACAAATATAAATCGAAATTATGGTTTTAAATCTCACAAAAATGTAACTACATCACTGTTAGTTATAAGGGCTTTACTTGAAAATTAGTCCACAGATGTACTTGAAGTTTTTTAAAAGTTCACAATTGTCTGAACAACATTTTAAGCAAAGAAAAATGGAATGTTCGGCAAAAGATAACAGTGGTTTATGGGAGATTTTTGCAAAAAATCATCATCATCATCATCATCATCATCATCATCATCAGCCTAACTCCGTCCACTGCTAGACATAGGCCTTCGCCAATGAGCGTCATCGCGCCCTATATTCGGCTGGTCGCATCCAGCATCTGCCTGCAGCCTTTCGCAAATCGTCATCCCACCCCTTCATCACACATGCACAATGCATTAATGAAATTTCTAATAGTAATAAAATTCTATAGACTGATATACATACATACAAAATTATAATACATATAAAAATCGCAATCACACATATTGAAATTCAACCAGGCCAACATCTCTCAGATCAACTAGTTTAATACAGATTCTATTAAGCATTTCAATAATCATGTCCAAAAACGTAATACACACTATTCTATTAACAGTATATGATATCTACGAATGAATGAATTAGAAAGTCAGCTAGGTCAATTTATCAAGCAGTGTCGTTCAAGGAGTCAAAAATGGAAGTGGTCTACATATGGCATTGCTTCCTGTATTGTAAGTTATAAAGAATAGAAAGAAAAGTGTCTTTTTATAACCTAATTATCAATTAAATTCAACTCTGATCTACTGCACAGAAAGGTAAGAAAATGCTGTACTACAGGAAACAACTATATTCAATTGCTATTTCTTCATACTACGAATATGTCTTTTCTTATTAATATATCTAATTGCAAATACTCCTTTTTATTTTAATGAAATAGACAAATTTTTACTGAATGATTAATATATGGAAAAAAACTTAACATCACACCTGTAATCCCCAAAGGGGTAGGCAGAGGAGTGTAGTACACTCCCACTTTTCACCATATATGTTTAAGTCCCATGAAACAGCCTATTGCCATATACCGGGCATGTTTCCAGATTCCAAATTAATATTAGAAATTCTAAATTAGAAAAATCCATTAGCACTCGATCAAGGATTTGAACCCAAGACCTCTCAATCAGCAATCACCCTTTCAACCACTCAACCAACAAGGCAGTCATATATATTAAATTTTCAAAACCAGTCAGATGACAAGTATTACCTGTGCAAAATAATGACTCCTTTGCACTCCATCAATAAATCAGTACCATTATTGAATTGTAAGAGCTATGGTTATATATGAAACTCATGAAGTAGCAGTCAGTCTAACCACCTCATTTAAGAAAAACTTGTTATATCCAAGAAGTTATGAACAAACTGAGATGTAAATAAAAAACAGTGACTCAAGCAAGTCAGGTGAACTTTAAAATCTATGAAATAGAACTTACCTTTTTCTCAAAATGCATCGCAATAACAAATAACAAATTTAAAATTCAACTTCTGTTGGTTAGGGCCTGAATTATGATCCCCTTGATATAAAAAGGTGAATAAATTTCAGATCTTGAAGGACATCAACATATTTATCACTAACTATATGTGAGGATATGAATCAGAAAATATGAGTAAGTGCAAATAGCTCAAATATTAATTTCAGATACTTAATCACAATCTTGCATTTTTTATATTGTCTTTCAAAGTATTTATATTTCTTATTCATACTCAGTGAAACCCATTACTTAACTTGACAGACAATGTATAAGAATGGTAGAGAAATATTTCTCATGTATTATAGTTAGTATTATAATGTATTTAATGTGTATTAAAATATTATAGTTAAATGGAAGCTAGTTATTGTATTGTAATAAAATATGTCCAACACTATATGACAGAAGCGTATAGTAGAAATGCTATTAAAGAAATGGTAACAACTAGAGCTGTGCAATAAAATGACTATTATATTATATTTGTGAAAATTTCATATGTCTAGATAGATATCCAGTAAAACTTTCACCCACTGTGTTTGAGCATAATTAATGACACCAACAGGGGAAAGCCTGCTTGTAAGTATGCATCAATGCATACTTAGTGAGATTACTGGTGCATCTCTGACATTTCATACATTCCATCTACATTTGGCGACTTTCTCAAAAATAAATAAATATTATCAAAAACAGCGCCCTGTGTAATCAACGAATTTAGTAAATGAACCAGCCATTTTATTGCTATACAATTCGATCATGTACACCTACACAAAAATAGTGCATAGTTAAATCGCACTAAAACTTGTCTCTACAATTTATTACTTTTATTATCATCAATTGACGTTAGAATAAAAAATAAATGCAACACACAATCACTTTACAGTTACAATAACATCTAGTTTAATTGGGAACAGTTCGAAAAATAACATTTAAAAATTAAAAAATTATAAATTTCACTTGGATTACGCACCTGCTCGTTTAACACTTATTTCGCACCTTTTTTATAATAGTGCATGAATTTAAAACGACACATTTACAAAAATATTTTTAACGGGACGTTATTTTTTGTTGGAGAGATCAACTAAATTGTAAGTACACAGATTGCACAAAACTTCCACCAAAGCTCCTCTATTGCTTATGATATTTACTACGCGAATTTTTATATTATCTATGAAGCCTAATGAAAATTTTTAAGAAGAGAAAATGTAATGGAGCCGGGATTATCAATCTTTACAGAGTCTTCTATATGCACAACCTGAATGTCTTGAACCTAACAGAAGTGATAAGATTATATTTTAAAATTACGTTAAACGCAGAATATATATTATACTATCTGTGGTCGCAGTCATATAGAATATTTTGAGTTGTCTATTCTTATCAATCTTTGGGCGAAATTGTCATTTGTCTGTCACACATTTTTTCGTCTTTTCAACTGACATTGCGGCGGTTTTAAAAAGATCTTTCGGACATAGTGCAATATCTTCGGTCGACAAAGTAGTTTTAAATTTCATCATAGCGCCAAAGATGGAGGAAGAGGGAGAAAATATTCTGTTGGAAGATAACTTTTACCAATTACTGAATGTTTCCAAAACGGTAAATATCAAATCACATGTTCACTTTATCAAACCGATATAGGTACTATTGCAACATTATTATATAACCCCAAAATGTTGGTCCAAAATAAAGTTATCAGCAGAAAAACTTGCAAAAAATGCTTTCTATTAAGGCATTAAATATATGTTAATTTACGATTTCAAATCTCAATACACGTATTTTTAGGTTATACTCTAAAACTTTCGTCACGACAGTAATTAACTTTATAATTATTATCTATATTATTATTATATATCCGTCCGTCTTAACATTTCAGTATTTGAATATTACACGGATTTCTCGAGATTCTATATTTAATTTTCTGATCATATATTTCGACCCCATGATCTGCACAATTTCTTTTAATTTATATACCATGGACGCATTCTAAACACATTTTCATGACAGAAAAAAAAAGTTTAACGACGCCAACTAATTTAACTATTGTACATTTCTTTTCTATAAATTTAAGGTAATCAGTTTGAAATTCAGCTCCTTTAAATTATTGAATGACTTCACTGTAATATTATAATATTATATATAGGTTATATATTATATATAGGTTTTTAATGTGTTCTACAATTTTTCTCAAAGATGTGTCAAGTCTGTCTATCCCGGTGTTTCCCAACGTGGCGCCCATGCCAAATAGGGGAGCAATTTGGTAGTTAAGGGAGACAATTCGAAAATGGACTTGGCACAACTTTAACCACTTCACTCCCGACCATTTAAATGCAATGCTAGATATTGGTGACAAATTTAACAAAAAAAGCAAATTCTTAAACAATTGCGGTAAATAATTATTAGGTATAATTTGGTTTGACGAGACCAAAATATCAACTGGGTGATTGGCGTCGTCTAATAAACTTCTTCCGGGGTTCACCGCGGAGCGCGCCGTCTGCCGCGAGTAATCCCGGGCGTTGTAAAAAATCGCTAAACAAAGTTGATCACACCTAACTGGCTGCAACTTCTGTAGTGTTTCACATAATTCAGTTGGTGTTAATATAGTAGTATATATGTTAATATAGAAATATGTATGTTATTCCACATAAAAATGCATTTGTTCCACCTTTGACCATTCTAGGTGCAATCCTCTGTTACCCTTGAAGCATGTATAATTAAGTTGCCATTTTATTTCAAAAAAAATAATCACAAATATATATTTTGTAAGCTGCTTTATACATCAATTAATATTTTGAACTGTCCTATCTTGTGTTCTTAAAAATAAATATGTAATACCTATTTGTATGATGCAAATATGTGATATTAATATATGTATTTTCATTGCTTTTAAGTAAGTGTCACAGCCTCTTATGTGTTTATATAAATAAATAGATAAATTGTATATATTATAAAAACTTTGTAATAATGTTATGGAACATTTAAAAGTTTAATAAAACTTATAAGTTGCCCCATAGCATATCTGTGGTAAACACCAATATTTAGAAAATGTAGGAAAATTCATAACAACCAATTATTTATTATATGACTAAAGGTTTTTCTGTTTATTTGTTTGATAATTCTAATTAAATGTATTTAAGATTATTATTACCGGATAATGTTCACACTACCCACCTTTCTTTTTTATATTACTTCATATGAATGTAGAATCTATGGTCATAAATTGTTAGTATTTATGACCATTTTAATGCTACAACATTAAAAACGTGATTGAATGATATCTTAGGAAGTATAGTAAAACTTATGATTCCAGGCAACCCCCGAGGAGATAAATAGTGCATACCGCCGATTCTCTCGTATGTTTCACCCAGACAAGCACAGCACCGACCCCAACAAGCAGAAATGGGCTGAGCAAATTTTTAATAAAGTGAAAGAGGCTTATGAAGTATTATCAGACTCACACAAGAGGACCATTTATGATACTTTAGGTATAGTTGTCGATCCAGAATGATTTTTCCTAATAATTCTTTATTTTTCACAATTTGGTCTTT
Source organism: Parelbella ahira ahira (assembly GCA_018244795.1). Lineage (NCBI taxonomy): Eukaryota > Metazoa > Arthropoda > Insecta > Lepidoptera > Hesperiidae > Parelbella > Parelbella ahira. The sequence goes on along the minus strand of DWME01002089.1, from coordinate 10,459 downwards.
ATTCACTGTGTTTCTTTGAACAATTGTTCTAGGTTGTTGATGGGATACACATACCAATAATTTTAATTTTTTTCTAATTTTTTTAATAATTAAGAACTATATTACACCATTACTACTTAAAAGGTGAAGTAACATACAGAAAGTTTTTGATCAATATTGTATAGGCTATTCGTAAGGGTCTATAAAAGGAAATTGCAAATTTTTATGTTACATCTCAAAAACAATGACCAAACGAAACATACAATAGGATGGGGATTATTAGAAGGAGCTATTTTTTACCTATTATTTTTTTTAAGTCTATATACATTCTTAACTGCATATACACACTATTCAGTATTATATAACTAATTTGTGCACAGTGTCCTGTTTACCCTCTGTTTTGGTTGTATGATTCACATGAGTATATAGTATTTTATACATTTGGTTTATATTGTGTTAAATGATCAGTGTAGTGCATATAACAGCTTTAAATATAAACAATATTTGTATTGAAAACAACTAGGTAGTTTAAATATTCTCAGAGGAAAAGTTGGACATTAAAATGCATTGTTTTAAGTAAAGAACAGATGTGATCAATTTGCCTTGGGTATCAGTTCCCCTATGAACATTTCTGTCTCCTTATGATTTCTCTCAACATCTCATTTATATATATTAAAATATTTCAGGGAAAAGAGGCTTGGAAGTAGAAGGATGGGAAATCATCTTCCGGACGCGTACACCTAGAGAAATTAGGGATGAATATGAAAGGTATTAATAAATTAACATATATTTAAAACCATATTTCCACATGTGTGTTGTGATTTGGCTAAACTTGAAATTTCTGCTATAACTTTACTTCACGTACATATTTTGTCACTTAATATGTTTTTGTGCTTAGATTTCTCTACTCATTTTGTACTCACATTTTACACAATTTAATTATTTAAAATTTCTTCGTAAATCTACTTTATAGTTTTGACATCAATATAATATTATCTCTTGTTATATTAGTGCAGTAGTAAATGTTGCCAAATCATTTTTGGATAGACCTAAAATATTGCTCAGACATTTTTAAAAACATGTTTACTGGTAGCGAGTAAAACGGTTATACCTGGAACATTACATATTTATGACAATGACCGCCAACTTCATGAAAGTCAAATTACATGGGGCGCTATTTTAAAGATATAGTATTTACATAAAATTTGTCTATGTCTAGGCTAAAGAGAGAAAGAGAAGAACGAAGACTGCAGCAAAGTGCTAACCCCAGAGGCACGATCACTCTATCCATTAATGCTACAGATATGTTCATGAAATATTACGATGAATATGAAATTTTGTAAGTATTTTTATTCTACTATGGATACAAAGTGTTATTGGCTGTAGAAAAAAGAATTATTTGAATCCTAACTGAATGAAATATTGAGTCATCATCATTATCAGCCTACTCCCGTCCACAGCTAGACATAGGCCTCAAGAATGGCACGCCACTGCGCTCGATCTTCAGCTATGTTTTGTATTTATATGTATCATTGAAAAAGTTGTTTGATTTTTACTTGTGGGACCATTAGAAATTAAAATTAATAGTATAATAAATTTTATTTAATAAACACAGAAATGTGGATAGTGAACAAATTATATTTTGTTTCAAATTATCCAATCAAATATTTTATATGAATATAATTACTCAATACTAATGTACCTCCATGAGTAACTTTAAATTGTATTTGTAAAATTAAATTGAATGTGATGTACCAATCATATGAAGAATTCACATAAACTTATGAATGGACATTTATGATGAATGCTTGCAACAGACAGTTACTTCAAGTAAATCATTATATTATTTCAAGTAGGTAATATTCGTTTGAAAATATCAGGGACATGTGCATATAAATTATATATGTCACCTTTCTTGACAGGGAGGACGCAACAATAATACCCAATATTGAAGTATCCGGTATGTCCATACAGCAATCAATTGACGCCCCGGTCACACTTAGGAACAGTGTAACCTTGTCTGGGAATATATCGACACAGAATGGAATAGGTATATATATGCCTTTGTATTATCACTTGCAGAAATTTGCTCTCAGACACAGTACATAATAACAGTTTCATTGAATGATAGCTCTAACCTTGCCTGACTCTCCCATATGGCATTGCAATGATTGTAAACAATTGTTTAAGAGGGCAAATTTGCTCCAGCTTGTATATAGAGTCGTCTTCAAGATACATAGTATACAAAACGATAATAAGAATACGAAAAATATGCATTCAAGCCATAAAACAATAAAATGTGACATAGTTAATACTAAAATCGCAATTAAATATTCATAACTAATATTTGAATCTGATAATATTGCTATTGTCTTAATTAAGAGATATTATTGCAAGTAAAATAGAATAGTTGTTAATTAATGTTATGTATTTAAAAATAAAATTATGAAGCCATTTCTTTTTCCAAACAATAATATAGTATAATACAAAGTAAATCCTCATGATTTCCTGAGGGTCTACTGCTTTTATGGAAATTTCAAGAAACTTTTAACAATATAGCATTGTTCACTTTCAGGATCAGGTTCAGTGAATATATGCAATCGAAATTTAAGTTCAGAGAAGGGATGGACAGAGGTGGAGTGTGGTATTGGAAATGGCCCACTCCTCGGATTCAAGATATTCCGCACAACGTCTCGACTTACATTTGTTAATTGCGGAACTGGTTTCCAGTTCACTCCTAGAGGCATAATACCAACGTTTGCTTCCAGTAAGTACATGCATAAAGCAAACATATCTAAAATTAAAAATAAGTATTTATTTGAAATTCAAAGTATTGACAGCAGTGATCATAGTATTGCTAATACACGAGATTCGCATATGAGCAGTTTAGTTCATTAGTATTTGTTTTTATTAAACATTGTGGTCAAAGATTTTCGGTAACAGAGTGGTGTAATGCTAGCTATGCCCCGCGGTTTCCCGCATGCGTTTAATTTATAACAAATTACAAACAGATAATTTACAGTAATCCAACACAAATAATACTTTTTTACTATATACAAACTCAAGCAGAATGTTGAATCATTTTAATTTTACCTTATCTGCTTATCAATGCATCCAAATACGGGCAGTGCAAGACAAAGATTATCTTCATAAAATTATCTTTAAAGTAAAATAACTTTCGTTCGTATGGAATAATACGTCATGATGTCTTATAATATTTAATAAATGTGTGCCTTACAGTGGCTTTTTTGTAACAGTTGTATGTGATGTCGCGGATTTTCTTCTAGATCTCCTAAGAACCAATAATGCTGTATATTCCATTTAGGTATTATTCCATTACGCTAGCGCGCGTATGTAAAGCATTTCAGTAGAGCCTATTATTCCGCCTTACTTTATAAATATCAATAGAATCAAATACTTTTAAAAACACGACCGACGTCTATTTAAATTTTGTAGCAGTATTCTAGATAGTCTATAGCATTCCTCGTACATATAGTTACAATATACAAAATTTATTTTAATTTCGAGGAATAGCGCGAACAAAAAACCGAAATAGGTTCAGCTTTATCGTGTCATATCGTGAGATCGAAATTATAACAACTACCGACAAAAGTAATAGCTTTGCATTTTCCCGCAACTTGAAATGTGCTACTAGCATTTCACATTTGTTGAATTAAATATTAAAATTATACAAATATACTGAAACTCCGTGAAACAATGTATCTTAAATGGCCTATCGTTTTTGTAAAATTTAATATGAAAGTAATATTATATGTAGCGGCGTGAACTTGCCTGTACAATTGTCTTGATTATTTGTCATTGTTTCCACAGCCATGGCAATTCAGTTAGATGCTCACTCAGTGGGCTACCTAACGTACCGCGCCGGCGGCCAAAACGGTTCTTCTATGACATCTACGTACGTGAGAGATTCTGAAAAGTACCATGCCACCACCGCAGTGCAACTTGGCAATCCTCACTCCTTCATATCGTTTAGCCTCATGAGAAAATTACCACAACATGAAATGAAGCTTCGGTTAGCTTTGAAGTGAGTATCTTTGTTAGCTAAGTTTATTAAAAAATAACAGCAACACAGACTATATAAAAAAACCTTGGTACTCTTGATACATAACCATTTTTGGGTTGTATATCCTTAGTAACATTGTTTTTTCGATGTTATGATCATGTGTGATTGATTGATATTTAAGTATCAAAACTTAAATATCAATCAATCACTCTTCCATAATACTGTTTAAATCATGTTACATTTGTGAACTGGGACTTGATCAGCTTGGTAGACAGAATTTAATTTTCTCTTTTAATGACCCTGTCCAACTGTAGAGAAGTAATACTGTAGTTAATGTAGCAGGGCAAAAGGTTAAAAAATAAGATTTTTTAATTTTTTTCGAATTCAGCCCTCAGCCATGGCCTGATTGATGGTGAATATTAACTTGCATATATGATGCACCCAACTTGCTATTTATTTTATAATAACACCATAACTATCTATCTACATATTTTTATCAGCAACATAAGTTATATAACATTTAATGTAAACTTTTTTAGATGTAATATTATATTTTGTTATTTTTATATATCAATTTTAGGTTTGGTACATTTGGTGCAATAGCAGAATATGGTGTAGAGAAAAAAGTGTCACAAAACAGTACTGTGTCTGCGGCGGTCATGTTGGGCGTGCCCAGCGGAGTCATGTTGAAACTGAAGTGAGTACATTTCATCTGTATTACAAGTGGTAAAGGCAACAATCAATAACTAGACTCCGATAATGAAACACCAAAGTATTATATATACCTATTTTGCAACATCGGGTAGATACTATGCTGGTATTTCTCTACCTTAAAGACACACAGATGACCAACCATGATCATGTTACAATGATCCGTACTATGCACCACACCATATTGACTCAACCTTCAAGACCTTACTGTCAACTGTCCTGTAAAGTCGACTGTAATGTAAAGTCATGTTTAAAAATATTATATGATACACTGGTATATATTTTTCTGTGTACAAGCGATACATCAAAATCAACTAAAATGTTTTTTTAATATAATTCATATAAGGAAATTATCTCAGGTGGTCCTGTTCCTCGCAAAACATAGTAGTGCCTATACACCTGTGTGAAGAACTAATGCCGTCGCCGGTGTTCTACGCCACTCTGGTACCTGTGGTGTCTTGGATGTTACTGAAAAAATTGGTGCTGGACCCCATAGCGAGAGAGAAGCAGGAACGCGAAAGACAAAGGTCGTTGGAGGCTAATTTTGAAAGGTTGGTACTTTGTGGACTAGATGATGTGGGGATTGTATCTGCTGTTGCACCTGGCGTGATAATTCTTATCTGCGTTCGCAAAAGCATTATTCTGCGATAATATCATATTGTGTAACCTATATTTATCGTTTTAGTACCTAATCTTTTGAGATTTGATGTAGATATTTGTTTATATACATATAGTGTGGTTATCACTCGCATACCACACATGACTGAGAACAAACTAAACATTGCGTAGCATAAAATTACAAACACGTATATTGATTTGATACGATTCTACGATGATTGAGATAATATTATTTCATAACTCTTTAATTCATATCCCCGGAAGGCGGGGAGAAAATGGAGAATTGTCTGCAGAGCGAGTTGTTACTTCGAGCGAAGCAATAGCTAGAGAAATGTAGCGACGTATTATTAAATTTGCTACTGCAAGCAGCGCACTTCTCAGTGTTACTATTAGGGGATATTTCAGGTGGGCATGCCAAGACGAGGGTAAAAGGTGTCAGTCAAAGGTACACACTGCTCTGAAAGCTCCCTAAGAAGAAAAGCAGAGACATCTCAATTTTTTTATTTTCAATTCCAGGCTGAAAGAAATGCAACGTCAAGCTAGAGCGACAGTAGAACTGATGCGAGAGACTTATTCTAGAATAAGGAAAGACGAAGAGAAAAACAAAGGCTTGGTCATTGTGAAGGCTTTGTACGGCAAGCTACCATCTGGTAAGCATCACTTCACAGTAATATCGTTTACTTAAACGATCCACGCGAACTTATACTCCGATTAAAAATTATCAGTATGACGTCCACAATGGAGTTCTTAACGTGTGTGTTACACTCACTCACGCACGTGTTAAATGGCTAGGGAAAGTGTTATTTATTGTTGGCGATAAATAGTAATACATAAGGATTACTTATTATGATAGACGATATCCAGTTTATCCAGATAGCGCATTTCGAGAAGAGTCTTAATAGTGTTAGAATATCAGTTCAATTGTATCTCTTACGTCACGTAAATCCAAAGAATCGGTGGATACATACTGATAAAAATCATTATTTGCTATTTTATTAATTCCTATGGGTCCTATATAGCCATCCATTGATATAATCATGTTATTATGAAAGTAAAGTATGATGATTTGATTCAATCATATCTCTCTCCAGGTGAAACGACCCACGAGATAAACGTGGAACAAACGGGCGACGGTGTTTCTCCCGAGTCTCCATCCGCGTACTCCGAAGTCATCGACGTCACCATACCGTTGCAGTGCCTCGTTCGAGACTCGCGGCTGGAGCTCTTGGAGGCTAGTAAGGTAATGAAAATACAGTTAGAAAAAAAATTTGGCAAAATGTCGGACGTCAAGTAGTATATTTGCACGTGGTAAAATCCTACGTTCGGATTTGATTTGCCAAAACTGGAATTGCGTTCATAATAAAAGGACTAAAGGATTTTTACACGCTTTATATTTAAACTGAGATACGGTTAAAAAACGTTGATGGCTGAACGGATATCTAAATGGATGTGTTAAGGAACGAACATCTTCGTACATAACTTGTACTTTCCTATACGTACGCTAGTTATCGGAAGGAATTGTATTTGAGTAAACATGTTCCACGTAAATCAATTAACAAAAAGCCTGCAGGTATTTTTCTATCTTCGTACATGTGATTGTAATAAAGCATATATAAAAATATTAACTACGTTTATCTGTGAACGTCGCATCTCACGGTATTGCGACACATTAATGATAATGACGTAATACAACATTCGAATACCGGAGCTCGTACCAATCATGGCCTGCTCGGTACAGTTCCTTTATTAAATGTTTTGGAAGATCCTATAGATCATTAAGAAACAACAATGACAATACGACAAATCGCGTGCAGTCAAATTAACAGTTTAATGTGCCTATTGTTAGAATAGTTTTAAATTGGATGACTTCACTATAGTGTGCCTGCGATCAGATCACAAATATGACACTAGGAAGATAATGCTTTATCTCGAATTGTCTTTACGTGATTTTTAAGAGAACTAATAAGTAGGTATGAATTTTGAAGGTAATGTTTTCATGTTTTAAAATAAGCGCTTATGATAAATACATTGTTTTTTTATTTAAATGTTATTTTCGTGTATCAGCCTACTTCGAATGACTGCAAGCAGGACTGCTGATCATGAGTTCTTGGGTTCGATTCCCCGGTTGGATTTATCTAACTTACTTTTTCTAGTAGACTCTGGGAATCTGATTTGTTCCGATATGTAGCAATAGGCTCACCATCGATTGCATAGTCGAACTTAAACGTAACTGGTGAAGCCTGGGAATATACTATATTCCTCTGCCTACCTCTTCGGGGATTCCAGGCGTGAGGTTGTTTAATTCCTATCAGCTTACTTTAAAATTCGCTTCTAAATACTATTTACATCTATTCATTTCAGTCTGAATTGCCCGGTTTTTACGATCCCTCCGTTGGCGAGGACAAACATCTGACGATTCAGTACATATTCCACAACAACCAACACTGTTGCACCGTTCCCGACAACCAGGCTGTTGTTCTGCCGCGCAACAGTAAGTATTATAGACAGGAAATAGTTTTGTATTTCTGTCCCTATTACTCTTATAGATTTTGTTATCTTTGATCACTGATGAATACTAGGTTTTGTGATGTAATAATGTTATCCCTGGCTTTAAAAGTAACCATTATACATATAAAAAATGTAAAGTATATATTGTATCAAACCAACAGAGAAATGAGAATATATGAGAATGCATTTACATTTCTAATGACATAACAACGTTATATTAAAAATAATAATTTACGTTCACTTCCTACCCCGTCAGGGAACTGGCGTAAAGATATACATACATGTCTGTATATTTTCTGTCATGTAAAAATGTAATTACTTTATTGTTTTAGATCATCGAATAAAGAATAGATCCTGAAAGTTAAAGTCTCACCGCAAGATGTGATTTGCGGACCAAGTGTATACACACGTGCGTCCAATCGTGTGACGATAGTGCGAACTGTGTTAGAAATTGTTAAAAATGTGTATATTCTAGCAAAATCCAGGAAATTGCTTCAAGCTCTAACCTAATGTCACCCTCCCTGAAACATTCCAGTGTTATTATATGAGGACGAAGCCAAGTACAATAGCTTTTGTAATTGTTACGGTCTTTGTAATTGTAAGTAACAAAATGAACATTGGACAGTCTCTACGATCGTTGTGCTCCTTGAACATTTGGCAAAATTATACAATAATATACAACCAATCAGCTCTATGTCACAGAAATCGTACAGTACTCTGCGCCACATGTTCGTTTGTTGTCAAATCCAAAGAGACGTTTATATATATATATAGTTTGTTATTTGAATTAATACGTTAATAATATATGGTGTTAGTGATTATGACGATAATGGTATTTATAAAATACAGTTATCCATATATTTTTTATGTATTATAAGAGTATATATACAATAAATAGATTGTCCATTAGATGTGAACATTTGATGAGTGTGGGATATTTTCGCACCGCTTTGTCGTCAAGTTGAATGTAATTCGCCGCCGCTGATATTGTTTGTGACGTCGCTCGCTGGTTACGGTTTTGTGGATTTTGTACTAGAAGTACTGGAACTGTTGTTGTGTGACGTGTTATTAGTGAACAATGAACGTTCGATGTCATTGTCTTAGTGCACGGTTGTGGTCGCAGCTGGAGTCATGTTAGTGAATACTGTTTTCGTTTTTTTTTGGACTTTGTAATATATACATATGTATCGACGTTTTTTCGTTAGCGACTGCTTTATGTGCATTACAGAAATGTTATTGTAATTAGGTTCTAGAACATGTCGTGTAATATTGTAGACGTTTTCTCTTTTCCTATAATGTCAACGCTCGGTTTAGACAAGCGGCAGCTAGCGAAATAAAATATCATTTACGATTAATGTTTGTTGTTCTTTTTATTTTTTGATATAATTCTACAGCAGTTTGTTTTGTCTACCCGTTATTGACTAAGGTTGGACCCTTTATTATTATGTCTAGTCATAAGAGACATATATAATTCGACTGTTTTAAAAGATTTAATGACAATGTAGTAGCAACGAAAGATCTACGCAACCAATAAGGATATCAAGTTAAACAAATAATAAATGGGATACTCAAATATGAATGATTAGTCGTAGTAATATATTTAGTAGTAATAATATATTTGAACGCCATGCGGCAACCAGCTGCGCAATGCAAATGCCATCTCTGCCATCTCTACAGCATCGCTATTTTATATAACGAAATAGAAAACTTCAACGAAGACAGTACATTTTCCTATCTCTTGCATATTATGTTGTATTAACTAATTTTCATAACTCAATGGAGATTATCAATATTTTTTATGAAAATAAGGAATATACAATATTTGTAGATATCCCAAATAAGCTAGCGAAGTATAGTTATTAAAATAGGTTAACATTTTGCTCAGTTCTTACGGTGCCATCTCCTAGCAGCGGTCGGCTATTATTAAACTTCTTTCAGATTAGAGACAGCCGATCGGAACAGAAATCTAGTGTTCATATTGGACCGGGTTCGTAGATTTTAAAGCTATGAGGTACGCCTTCTACTGGGTTTCCTTCGTGCCTGGATTTTCAATAGTTCATTAATTTCAATGATGCTTTCAATTATTTAATAATGTCCATTTTTTTACCGAGCATCTACAGAATTTTCTAGTTGGATACTAAGTCCGTCCACGATAACTTCGGAGTTCTTTTTTATGATGCTCTTACGAACAATACACAACGACGAATTTATATTCGTTTTACGCACTAACTGGTGTAACTATTATATTCATTACTACCCTTAATTTGTACCTAATCATCTTCAAACAGATCTACGCCAGTTCCCATATATACACACACACACATCTTTATCTATTCAACTACTCAAAACTAGTGAATGAACATACCCTAGGCAAGAGGCAGGCATACTACATCGAAATGAGAGCCATTTGCTACTTAAAAAAAGCAAAAATATTTTATCCCGCCCTTTCAAGAGTGATAGTCTAAAACAAGCTCCATACCGACTACGAGCTAATCAACTATACTACTCAAAAGCTTCTTAGCGTGTCGATGACAAACACATCTTAAGTCCCTAAATGGTTTTAGCCCAGAATTTTGCCACGCTGACTGCCTCATCACTGGCAGTCATTAGGTCTTCCTG
>DWME01002088.1:0-22058 GCA_018244795.1 Parelbella ahira ahira | reverse complement strand
ATTAGAAAAATCCAATAGGATTTGTATCCAGCACCTGCCGAGTGGCAGACTCGACCAACGAGCCAGGCATAATAATTTTAGTTGGAAGTGTATTAATATCTCCATTTTATTTCCACCTAACTATTGACCTTTTGGTGTAATATTTATTAATAAATAATATTCTGGTGTAATATTCAGTAATATTTAGTAATAATGTGCTCTGAGCACTCGTTTGTTCGTTCGATTCGTTCTGTGACTGAGTGTAAAATTATCCTTATAAGCACGTATATATTTAATAATGTACATAATACATGTTGCTAAATTAGCCATTTTTAAACCATCTCCAAGGCCACCGACGAGTCTTTGCACGTTTATTGCCACAGTGTGCACATAAAGAGTAAAAAACAACCACCTAACTGATATGTCACGATTTAATGATTACGCGGTTTCCAAGTATGTCACGGGTCATAAGAACAATGAACTCCGAATGCCCCGTGGCTTGTTAGCGAGTGACATTGTTATGGACCATTTTTTCCTACCTTCTCATCCTGAAATCTTTGTCCAACAGTGGTACGATAAAAAGGTTGTGAAATTGTTGATAATGATGGTGATTTTTTTTATTCCCTGTGATGGTAACGGTGAACGATTGGGCAAAGGACTGATTTGCGATATAACTTCGTGGTATAACGTGGTAATACATTGGGCTGTCCTAGAAACGGCATGAAGCCCAGTGCAGATTCCCATTAATCAGTTTTATGTTAGGATTAGGAGGTATTTCACAACCACCTCAAAAAGAATGGATGGGGTTGAGCAAGGAAACGATTTGAATGAATTTACTATGTAGTGTGGTCAGTCATTTTAGTATCACACGGTTATTTACCTCAATAAATCTAGACTGAGGTTACTGGGTCAATGATATTATTAGCAAATACTGAATATTGTACAATTAAATTGACACATGGAATTAATGCAGGAACAATAGAATACAAAAATTGTGACTATTAATCCTGATATGCGATACAAGAGGGCGCTGTACATATAAAAGTCATTGTTATCTAATGTATAGAGAGTCCACTCTCTATTTCCACTATCTTATCTCCAATAACATACGGTACTTACCACATTCTTCCGCTATTGACGGGTCCGTGCCTTTCACAGCACCCTCCACATACCCCACTAGTATTAGCAATGAATCATGGTCGACCATGACTGAACTAACGCGTTCTAGAAGCATCTTCACCGTGTTGTAATATAAATTCGTCATCACCGGCTGGCCCAGTTTCTTGAGGACATTTGACTGAAATGAACGATTAATCATTGAAATTCGGTGTCTTTAATACTCAGGTGGCTTAAGTTTCATATGGGAATAGGGTCAAAATTCAATTTAGTAATTCACAAATGCAATCTCATCTAGAAAACATTAAAAAATATACTGTGTTTTATGATAATGAATTTGTATACTACGTTTAAATCTTATGAATACTCACCGTAGTGCGCACACACACTTCGCAGCTAACATTAGGATTCAAGATCGTCTCCATGCCCTGCAACAGCTCTGGCGCCTTCTTCATGTGATTTGAGAATTTGTTCAAAAACTCCTGCGCCTTCACCGACTCGGGCAAAAACTTGGAGCTTATGTGCAGTACTTTGTTCATCATCTCCTTCTGCACCGTCGGCGTGGGCGGTTTCCTGTGCAACTCGACCCACTCGGCCACAGAGCGTCGAACGGCCAACTGATGTTTCTGCAGCTCTATGAACGCTTTCGTTGCGTTGTCGTCCACGTTGGACATCAGATAGAACAGCTTCTTCATTCGTATCTGCGGCGCGAGCGTGTAGGGGACGAGAGACGTGTTCAGTAGTCTTTCGACCAGCAGTCTATCCTCTAACGCGGTCATGTAGTATCCGTGTAAGATTTTGTCTTTGATCCACTGAACCGCCTTCTCCGTGGCTGTCGGAACGCTATCCTCAGTTAAGAACTTTTTGTAGATCATTGCGAGCCCCGACATGGCTTCTTTGCGAATTTTGAATTTCTTGTCGAGAGTTCTCTCACGAACGAAGTGCAGCAAGTCTTCGGACTCGGCGACCGCCTGGAAGTCCCTCTGCGCTGTCGCGATTATTGCCATGACGACTTCGTAGCGGACGTGCTCGTGCGCGTCATGCTGCCTCATCTTCAGAGTCTCCGTGATGTCTTTCCTCAACTCCGGGTGATGGACTAGAAAATGCATACAGTACTGTACGCATTTGATTCTTATCGGTACCGATATATCGTTGAATCTTCCTAGGAAGGCGCGCCATAGCGCCGGATACTGTTTCGCTAGCTCGGAACCCGGCTCTGAGAACATCCTGGCGAGTAGCGCCACAGCGCTGAGCCTCTCTTGGAACTGCGCTGATTTCAACTTGCATTCTAATTGCGGCAACACTGACAACAGTACGCTGGCGCAGCATTGATTTAATTCATATATAAGCTCGTATACTTTTGAAAATATAAGTAAATTCTTCTCTTCTTTACCGAGTATAAGGACGTGGTTGAAAAACTGTGAAGAAAAAACAATATTATAATCGGTTTGAATACGACCGAAATTTCAAAATGTTTTCAATTTAAAATTTATTTATTAGTTGCACCAATAAAGTTATTCGATAAGGAAAAATATTATACGAGGTAAGCAGTTGAGTGTCAACCCAGGTAGAGGCGCAAACACCATGCATAAATATAGAAGAATAGAATAGAAAACACAATGAGTCTTCATCATTATTATATGAAGTGACAAAAATGTTTTTTTTTCTCATAACCTTGCAACTCTCCAACTTACCGTCTGTATGTACGGCTCCAGGGTCTCGCTGGTTTTGACTATGAGCTCCTTGGCGAGCGCGTAGGCGTGCTTGTGCTCCCGCTTGTTGGGTTCCACCAGGTTGATCAGGATGACGTTGAGCAGCTCGTTGGAGACCACGTCCGACTCCGTGATGAGCGGACACAGCACGTCGAGCATGAACGACTTCACTTTTGATGAATGCTCAGTGCTGTTTGGAAAATAACTATATGTAGCATACTAGTTTTGTCTGTGGGTAATATGGAAATTTTTGGTCAAATTACGTTACGTTGCTTTTAAGGTATTTTCTGGAAATTTAAAATGTTCTTAAGCAATCAGAAATAAACTCTCAGAATAACGGAAATTAAATGTCAACTTAGTGATTTTAGTGGAATAGAATTTAGAGCCCTGATTTTTTTTTGCGATCATCAACTTCAGTGACAACGTGTAGAGAAAAGAATCCCCAGCAAACCAGAACGGATTTCAAAACCGTAGCTCGTAGCATAAATATATTGAATAAACACTCACTTGACGATCTTGAACATCAACGAGAAGAGAGCGCAGAAGATCTCCTGGCAGTCCTCCAGTTCAAAGCACATGTTGAAGGATTTCACGTAGGCCAAGTTCTCTAGTAGATAGAAGTAGCGTTTGAACGCCGGATCTTTGGGGTCGCGGAGACCCTGCAGCTGATTGATCAGGAACAGGAATATTGTTTTGACCTGGCAAAAAGTATCAATGATAGCTTTTCTCTATCTTACCACTAACTTAACATAGGTAACATATAAGTAATTTAATTTTATGTTACCTTACCTAAAATTTAACATAGACAACCTATACATCTAACATATTACCTTGATATATGGGGAGTTTGCGTTTACCTGTTCCTGATCCTTGTAAGGTGCTTCGGGCGCGTACACCCTCAATACGTCCGCTATGCAGCAGGCGATGAGCAGCTGCACGTCGCGCGACGGGTGTGTGAGAAAGAACTCGTCGGCCAGGTGCAGCGCCAGGGGAATATACTGCTGATACATACCCTCATCCTGGCCGAGACCCTGGAGGGTGTGCGCCAGGGCCTGTGGACAAACAGACAAGTAAACAATTAAACTTTCACACTTCGCAAAGTGAGCATGCCGAGTTGTCTTGCAATGTTGTACGTTTCTATTTACTTATAACTATCATCATCATTATCATCATTATCGGCCTACTCCCGTCCAGTGCTGGACATAGGCCTCTCCAATGGCATGTCACTGAGCTCGATCTTCAGCTCTTTGAATCCAACCACTGTCAGCCACTCAGCGTATATCGTCACTCCAACTAGCTCTACTTATAACTATGCAAGCATGTAAAAAATAATTAGAACAATACTTCATCTGAGTGCGGACCTTATTTTAGTGCATCGACAACACTCGCTATACGAGTTTCGAATGGAAGAGAAGTGGGGAGGGGTTACAAATTTATTTGTAGCAACCTACGTTTGCTGACCAGATAGTAGACAAAAAAGTCTAACATTAAGTAGTCGCCGAGGACTACAGCAATAAGCAACTACTACAGATCACAATCTAAACATGTCCAGAAGGCATCCAACAATATGTTATACATACATAAATATATATACGATCGCACGAATGTACGATGAAGCGCTGATGACGCAAATACGGCGATACATACGCAAGGATATGTTGTGTAACGTTATGTGATCGATCGATCCGTACTTGAGCTTTTGACATATACATACATACATACGTAAGTATATTATTTTAATGTATAACAAAATCAATTGGTCGGTGCCTTAACGCAACATTACGCGTGTAATCCTCGAAGAGGTAGGCAGAGGAGTGTGGTAGATTCCCACGTTTCACCCGTTATGTTCACCTACCAATATAGAATGGCGAGTGAGTAAATGATTATATAGCAGTTTTCTTTGCTAATAGTTCTATCTACAAAAAAATATTTCTTTATCGACGGTAAACTACCATTTCTTTATCTCGGTTATTAAACGCAACATTTACAAATATCTTTATAAAAAGTATTTTCAATAGAATTAAAAACGAAATAAGTTTACGCAAAACACAATTATTTAAAACTTTATTCTGTGAATAACTACGTAATTATATCTTATATGTAAGACGTTAAACATCAAGATCGTCACAGACGGAGCTATAATATACACTAATATGTATTTTGTGCTGTAATGTATTATAGAAAACTATCATAGATCGTAGGTATACTGTAATAGATATCTTTGCGGTCACTGTCCGTGCAATAATATGTCTTGATATACCGAGATATATCTTACTATTTTATTTCACATATTATTTTGACGTTGTAAGTAATACATTTTTATATTATAGCTATGTATGCGATGACTCAGCGTTAGTATAAAACATATAATGTATAATATATCATAATATCCTTTACCATAACACATATAGCTTGTGACAATTTTTTTTCGATCGGAAAGCAAAAAGGCACGTGGCTGGAAATCTCCGAGACACAGCGTAATAAATTTATATCCCTTGCCCCGATGTAGCCGTGAACACGGGCGTACAATACGTCAAAAAATAATATCAAAACATTCTAAGAAGCGAACTGTTCGTTTCGTGCTTTGAAACGTTAAAACCTTGCTGAAATAGGAAACTCTCTCAAGGTTAAGTAAAAACATATCATATTTTAATATAATTGAGTTTTAAAGGTTGAGAAACAAAGTACTTCTCTTTAATTTTTAAAATAACAAATAGTTATCTAGTATGATGAAATATTTTCAAATTATAATTTTCAAACATAATGATAGTCAAACTTTTTTTAAAAAGTAAGCCTAATTTTGGAACGTGGTATTTGTGACGTAGTATCCAATGAATGGGAAAGCAGTAGCAACTGCTGTCCACCCATGAACACCTGCAACCGAGGTACGAATGTAGAGATAAGACAGCTGTTGTCAATCAGTTTGTTCGTATAAATAAGTGCAAGTAAAGAATTCAAAGATATCTGAATTCTTTTTCGACCCTTTTATCGTCCCGTCCCAGAATTAGAGGGTCAAAGCCATGGTCTGCCACGCTGGCCAAATTCCGGTTAGCAGACTTCACACACCTTAGAAAACCTTTTTTTGAACTAAAATGTACAGGTTTCCTCACGGTACATTTTCATACTGTATAAACACTATTATATCATAACACCAGGTCTTTATGATGTCGTCAAAATGCATTGAACACTAAATATCTGTATCCTTACAAAGCATACAGTTCTGTGGATACAATATCTAGTAAAATTGATAGTCATGTACGCAATGAGTTAGACGTGTTACGGACCTGTTGTACGTCTGTCGGTCCGTGTACCGTACTTCATAGACCGGAACACAGGAGTGAGAAACACTACATAACTTTAGTTTTCCACTACATACACACAGACCTGCCATCTGTCGTATGAACTTTATTGCAATGTGTTCTTGGTACTGTATAATACTGGCTTGAATAGGACATGGCATTGGATTATTATATCATTACCCTAGGTCCCTTATGGAATAAGCGGAATGATTATTATTCAAGTTTAAATGATTACGAGATATTGGGCACCCGTTGCTCTCCAGCATAGGCTCAATAAATTCGACAGGCAATTCTCTTGTGTTGTCATCCGATTGGCCTTTACGAGTTTTATTGTTTTATGTAATGAAAAAAAATTTCACATTCAAACCTTTAAACGAAATTTATAAATAATGAGCATCGCTTATCATTATCACTCTTATCATCCTTGAACGGTATGTAAAACGATAACGCAACTTAAAAACGGACAATGGATACTTTTTTTATACAAAATACCATATCCGGTTAAACTTTGAGACACACTGGCGATCGTGATGCATGCAAGCGCGAATATTACGATCGTTATAAGAATACATTTGGCAATAAGCTCAGCCTCAATGCCATGGGACGTACAACAGAATTAATGTAAACTGAAACTACTACACGCCTCTGCCCACTCTTCGGAGAAAACGAGGCGTAACGTTACGTTACAAGATAACATATAAAACGATACATTTGCAACATCTACTAAAAATACATGATCCAGTGTTTCGGCGTGTCCTTTCACTTCGCATAGTAAGAGTATGGACGGAAATAAATCGCGTAGCTCTTGGCACGTGTGATGCGCGCGAAAAAACGCATATTTCTCGTGAGCGATCAACTTCGAGTACGCGGTGTGGTTCGATGACGTATACGTGTGACGTCACGCGACGATGCACGGCCGCGAGATAGGACGCGTTAGGGCGTGTTTACACTATTATAGTTTACCAAATCGGTATTTCTATACTGTATAGGGTATATGAATACAGATTCCGTTAAACTGGAATGGTGTGAACCCGTCTTTAGTGCTTAATGACATATCTTGGGACAGCATTTATCTCTATACGTCTTAGTGTCCGATGACAGATGACACATAATAGTTATAGTTTATCCATTTAAATTTTAGCCTGCCACTTCGGCGGTCTTGGGTTTATATCCCAACGCGCATCAACGTTATTAGAAAGTTGTATGTATATTAAGATAAAATGTCACTTGCAGTATCGGTAGAGATACAAGGAAACCTATCACTTGCCTTAATCGTGTCCAAAGACATCTGCACTCCTTACAGTTATCCATAATGTCGACGTAACTCTTGTAAAGTCTTCCCCGTTACACTTAGCCAGCATGGAAGACTATGGCATCAACCCCTCTCATTCAGCGACGAAGCCCGTGGCCACAGCGGAACAGTAATAGGATTGATGATGATATATAACTACTGTCTATCTGACTGTCCACAATCGATGACAGTTGGTGGACGGTCCTTTCGCAACAGATGGTCGCCGCACTTATCCACTTTAACTTAGTAAGGCTCAGTCCACACTACATAACAAAACGTTTTATGGAACAAAGTTATGTGCTAAGTTTTATAAATGTGGACAATATGGTGCTTTATATTCTTTAAAAGATTCAATATAATTAATAAAACATTATAAACAGCACCTAAGAAACAATATAATCAACATTGTAAACATAAAATTTAATTTAATTGTTATGTTAATGTGTACTGTCTTGTTATATGTTACAATGTTATAAAACAGTGTTTAACAAAGTACACGTGTTATAACTATAACCACAGTTTAATGACACGTTACTCAACTTACGCATTTAAGTTACAATTAGTGCTTGTTATATTTTCATATACCTACACACATTGATTAGCAACAAAATAAATCGGCAGCAAATAATCCGTTTACATTTGAATCGTACAAAGAATACTTCGAGTACTAAGATCGAGAGGGTGAAAAATAAGATACCTACGTGAAATAATTCCATCCCTACTTTCCATATTAGATCATAACACGTAAATAAAGCTACGAACATAATATGATAGTCCGTCTCATGTCGACACTTAAAAACAATTGTTACATCTAAATAGACAGACAGAATCACACAAGGACGAATTTTTAAAGCGACACTTCAATAACGTCACTTCTTAACCAGAACAACGCAACCAAATTAAGTTGTATCACTGAATGATTTGTAATAGCAATGTTAGGGCTTTTTAATTTAATCGAACTAACTATACGTTACATTAGTATTTTACGATTATAACTTTTACTTCAAAAGATGGTTACGACATAGACACAAAGACGATTACAGTTGAATAACTACACATATACATTGTATAATTGCAAATGTGTGCAAACATATCAATTATAGAATAACCACCTTGAATTCTTACCCTACAGATACAATAAATAAAAACTATTTAACACGAGTAATTAGTGAACAATTAAACTGTCAAATATATAATGAAAATAAATGTATGCTAGGAACATCATTGAATGTTAAAATAGTTGTGACGTCATTATGAAATACAGTAAAAGCAATTAGTGTCATAATATAATTGATAAAATTTGTCGTGCATTTTAAGCGTAACGCTATTAAAGGCTTAATTTTATATTGCATTATATTTTTGCTGGTTCTCTGTTGCCAAGTCAGCTTGCATGTCACAAAAATATGTTTATATAAACCTTAGGGTAGTAGGTATTTCATTCGACAATGTTATGTTAGCCAAGGTGCAGCTTCCCCGTTACTTTATTGAAAATATTGCAGTTTATTTATTTATTTACTTATTTGACACTCCAACAGCTCCAACAGTTTAAATATTACTTTACTTTAAATAAACATATCATCGAAGGGGTTGGCAGAGCGGTATAGTACGCTCCTACATTTCACCAGTTACGTTTAAGACCCATGGAATAGGAGCCTATTGCCATACACCGGGCACAGGCCGGGCACAGTGCGGACTCCGAGTCACTAATTGAAATTCTAAATTAGATAAATCCAATAGTGCTCGACCCAGGATTTGAATCCATGACCACCCGATCGGCAGTCGCGCTTGCAACCACTAGACCAACGACGCACTTTAAATAGTTTCAATACAATTTTGTGTAGCGTTAATAAAAGATTGTAGCCATGTCAAGAGCACCACGATTAATATCCCCCATGTTCTAAATAACATTTGGCCAGTATTTAAACGGATCTAGCGCCCGATTTAAGTTGCCAATCAGATAACGGTGCAGAGATTAGTTATTTCTTTTAAAAAGTGATTATACCAAACATGTAGCATATTGTATTGAAAAAAATGATTTGTAGGAATAACTTAAAACTCGCAAAACGGCCTTAAAATATCGACAACAATAAAAAAAAACTGCGCACCGTATAACTTTTTTTGTAATATTGAGCCGCATTAAAATTCGTTTCACTTTAGTTTATTGATAAAACACTCATAACAATAATATACGAAAACGTAAAATCGTCTTGCCAGCAATCCGCAGAGTCGAACCCAGGTAGAATTGTGTCCAACGTGCCAAATGCACAAACCAAGCCATATAAAATTATAGCGTAACATGAGAGACGGAGCGATTGCGGCAAAACCATGTATTAAAGAAACAATCGACATCAAAACGGCTCACGTGAGTCACATGACGACAGATGGTGGAACTTCGAGAAGAAAAATGAATGCTCAAAAGGCCGGGCGACTGTCACGTTCCCCTGAAAGAGTGGGAACGATAACAAAACCAACATCGCTGCCATTATTCTATTTCGCAACACGATACAAACACACCCAAAGAAAGGATTTTATTATCCCAACTTTAGAGCTGTCTTGTAGAATTATACACTCTCAACTTTAGAGCCGGGAAGTAAAATTATATTCTGCCAACTTTAGAGCTATAGTGTAGAATTATATCCACCAAATTTTAGAGCCGTCGAGTAGAATTAAACCACGAATTTGAAAGCCGGGTTACACTGGCCCAACTTTAGTAGAATGGTATAGTATAGAATAACACTCCCAACTTAAGAGTCATGGAGTAGAATTACACCCCTTAACTTTAGAGCTATATAGGTAGTACAATTTAACTTCACCAACTTTTCAAAAATTCCAACGATCTATAACAATAGCATTTTGTTGACGAATTAATATAAATGTGTAACATATTTATTTATTCATGGTTTATGTGTAATACAATGCTATAAGCAGATATTGAATACATTGCCTTACATAATTCGAAAGCATTAAAATTTACAAATCTGCTGATTTGATAACTACAGAACTGAGATATATGTAGATATTGACTCCTGACTTTCTGTAACGATATTTCATTAGCCCACATATAAATCTAGCCATAGACCGATCATAAACGTAAACACCTAAATAATTCTTTTTACTAAAATTGTACTTATAACTATTTAGTTCAAACAACACTCACACCTTTTTAAAACCACGCCTAATTGTCCGAAAATAGGTGCATAATTAAAAAATCAGGTCAACTCCGAAAATAATAAACAATTTCGTTTACATAACACACCTATATACATACACTACGCACTCGTTCATATACGAATGATCATCATCACCATCAACCCGTTCCGGTCCAGCGCTGAACATAGGCCTCTCCAATAGCATGCCACTGAGCCCAATCTTCAGCCCTTCACATCCAACCACTGCCAGCCACTTTGCATCTATTATCACTCCACTTGGCCGGAGTGCGCTCGTATATATTAAATATAGCATGAATGATAATATTGTTAAAATCAATAAAAATAATGAACATATCGTGTATTCGAATGTACAAATCATTTGTAGTCGCATCAAATTAATATAATCTATACGATCCTATCAGCGCTAGTGGCGGGCATATTATTTGAGCCTCACCCTCTTGTGGGTGGGAGAATGGAACTGTTGGCATGCGCATTTGATTTTTACGACTTAAAAGTCTATTAAATTTATGATACTGTAATATATCATTTTCTGGAATGGTAAAGACAAACATAAGTCACCGCTAAGACGTATATAATGTGCCAACATGTACTTGGCCGACATTAGAGGCTGTGGCCTTAAATCCTTTAAATTTTGAAAGGAACCCTGTTCCCATTAGTGCAACGTTTAGAGAGTGTAAATGATCGTTGTAAGATATTTTTAAAACATAAAAATATAACGAAATAGTCAAAAATACTATTATTTCTCCAACTATATTAACTGCAAATATTGTAATGCTCCATCCGTTTGACATGAATCTTTCCTAAAACTGCACGATCTGAACCTGGAGTACACTCCACAGCGCTGCTCCAACGCGTCCTAGTGGTCAACACGTTTTTAAAATCATTTAAAGCTGTCGACAAGTTTTTAAGGATTGTTACCCAATTATAACAATCAGAGTCTATATCCTAACGCGCTTTCGGAAGCACGGAAACGTCTTTGTATATTTTTTCTGGCGCACACCCATTGCAGTGCTAAACACACCTAAAGTCACTGTTACCTTTATTAATTATTCGCTGACAATCTGCCGCTGCGTCTTATCCGCTACCGCCTCTTGTCGTCGTTCTAACATTTCTTACGCTTTTTTTTTCACTTAAAAGGAGTATCTTATCGGGTCCTACTTTTAATATATAACAAATAGGTCATAAGTTTCTTATAATATGTAATATTATATAAATAATTCTTATAAGAAATATCCGATGAGGTACTTTTTAAAAATTACGATCTAACATACGAGACTAATGAGTGATTTAATTATAACTCAATTTGCTAAGTAGAATATAACTAAGAATATTGTCTCGATTAAGGGAGAGACACTTTTTTCTTACGTTCTTTGATTAACTATACCTGAGTCTGTCCGTTAGTTTTCTACGTTTTACCTTTCTGAATTCTCAATTGTACAATATAAAACGTCTAGTGAGTAAACAACGCATTTTGAACAAAATAAAACCATTTGAACGGAAATATCGATAGAGCGTAAAGAAAGTGCTATTAACTGCATTTCAGCGTTACAATAAAACGAGGCCAGAGGGATCGGATATACAAGTAATTAAATAATCGATGATTGCATGCTTTTATCCTCCACTTTTTGTATACTTTCACAACCAATCCGTGCTGGACTTGCGGGGAACGCGTTGGAACTTTGAACTACTCGTATAAGTTCGCTCGCTACTGCATGCTTCGCTCAACTTAGCCCAATGTGCCGGTGAAGTGAGTTGGAAAAGCTTGTGGCCTTGACAGAAGCTGGATGGGGCAAACCGAAGATTTAAGTCAGATTAGGTTAGATAGGTTGATACTGATAATGGTGATGATGTAGTCGTGACACGTAGGCGAGTCACAATCCTTGAACGGAAGCAACATCATCATTGTCGTCATCATTATCATTGAAAGCTCCCTGTTACCCATCAAGTGGTGCCACAGCCTGTGCTAAGATAACCGTACAACTGACACACACACGTGCATAAAAATTACCTAAACACACACTTATGTACATATCACCACAATCTAAACACAGAACAAATAAACACGAACACGTCACAAACGTTTACGAACCCACAATTGACGACACAGAAGAAAATTCACTAACCACTGAACTAGTAATCGCCAAACAAGTTCCATCGAACGCCCCCACAAGAAATAATTAATTATCTGTGATTACGTTCTTTGAACAATACATTTAAAAATAAACTACAGTTCTATCACAGTACTCGTACAGAGAGAAATATTTAATACGCGTCGCAAGGACACTTTAAAAGAGTGAATTAATAAAGACGAACGTTCTCCAATACGAATTTAAATAAAACACAACTGGCACTCGTGTACATCGATTTGACGGGCGCGCTGCTATCGATTCTATGCATCGAATTTCTTTACGCCTAATCGACATATACGAATATAAAGTATACATACATATGTAACAATCGATTACATATATGTGAGTGCGTTATAGGATTATTATTATTGATATTCGAGGACAGGGCGCGATGGCGTTCATTGGAGGATGCCTATGTCGAGAGGTACTGGGTTCGAATCCCGTGTCGGGTACTATTGCAATTTTCTAGGTTACATTTTCTAGTTGAAACTTCTAATACGTGTCTCGAGTATGGATCTGTCCACGTTGTATGGCAATAATGTAGGGAGTGTACTTCACTTCTTTGTCTACCCTTTCGGGTATTACAGACTTAATGATACGTATCTACTTTCTACCGACTCTTTTATATGGATACCGACATCGGGATACCATTCTGAACGCAGTACTAACCGCGTCAATAATAGATAACATTATGTTTTCCGATTACAAGCGTATCATCATCAACATCGCCATCATTACCAACCCTTCTAACGTTTCACTGTTCGAAGCGGGTCTCCTCTCAGAATGATAAGCGTATAGAACAATCGGAGCATCTGTGCACGCGGCGAAATGAACAGATACGATACGACATAAAATGTAATACTAAAATAATATTCACACAGAACGACCTCGGGGGCGCGATTGTTTTATGTTCGGACGATGAAAACAACTGACAGACGCTTCCAGTCTGTTGGGCAATAAATATTGGAAAAATAGCGGTGAGCGGGCAACACCGGCGGAGTACTTAATTTGTACCGAGACTATCGAACTAAGCAATAGACAATAGAGGAACAATGTTACACTTAATTAAATAATATTTTAGGCAATTTAACAAGCGCAAATCATTTTTGTGTAAAAGTTACTAACGATTCAAAGATATTTCGCATGAAACAAATACCTTTCCGATCTAAAATACATTACACGATTTATACTTACCTACATATAAAAAGCTATTTTATAAACATTTATGTATCTAAAAAAACATTATTAGCGTAAAATATAATATAAAAATAAACATTACGTCAACCTTTTATTTGTCACCGACGATGCAGAGAAGCGTAGCACCTACTCCCATTATTATGAAAATATGTAAATAATACAATCATAATAATATATGGACATAAAAAATAGTGCATACAAATCGATATATCACTTGTGCGAAACGTGACCCAAGTTGCTTAGCAAGCGACTTGTATGCATTGGCCGTGGCCCGTGGTACAGCACAACACAATACATTATGAAATGCAATTGCACGCACCTAGCCACCCCTCACATCGCTAACTGCTCGCCCTCCGCGTGTATTCGTTACGTTAATGCACTGATATACATACATACCCACGCGCCCACACAGACGCAACACGCCTACACACCCACGAATGCAGGTGCAACACACCTACACACCCACGCACACAGGCGCAATACACCTACGCGCCCACGCGCACTCACAAAGCTTCACATCGGAACCCCTAAATAAACAATACAGTACAGTGTACAGGTAAGTTGACGCATTTAAGTTTAAGTTACTTATACTCGTACCTGTGATAACATAGCTCGATCAGTATACGTACCTTCTTGTCTATCAGATAATTTTTATTATGTTAAAAGGAGTCTTTGAAAGCGGATGTGGTAAAGAAGCACGTGAGGTGTGCATGGCGAGAGATATTTGGCACACGGTGCTGTCTGCTTAATATTTAAAACAATATTTTAACTGAACAATACAAGCTATTCAGAATATAAAACAGCGCGCCGTGACCCAATTCGAATACATTTTATACACGAAGCCTCTGTGTCTATGAAGTATCGCACAAGAGGAATATTTGATTACACGTCAAAGTAGACTATTCAAGGTTTGAATGAATAAGCTTCGGGGAAAAGCGTCTCATTGAAGCTCGAATAACGCAATGCGACTGAATAGACCGAGCAGCAGTTAGCGCTCGGGCTTTCGAAAGAAATGTTTATTTGCAAGACGTAACATCACGCCTGAAACTCCCGAATTCCCGGGGTAGGTAGAGAAGTGTAATTAATATACTCGCATTTACCAGCTACGTTTTTCGTTTTGTGGAATATGTAGTGAGCCTATCGTTAAACATCGGGTACAGATCCAGATTCCAAGCCACTACTAGAAAATCAAAGTTAAAAAATACAATGGAACTCGAACCGGGATTCAAACCCAGGACTTCACGATCAGCAGTCAAAAAAACAACCCATCGACCTTTTCACCCTTACAACGAGAACGGTTGACGCAAAGACATAGAGCAACACAATCAGTGAAACAAGTAAAATAAATTAGGGAAATCATAAAATAATTTATTGACCTACCGCCAAAAATTGACTGGTCTGTTAAAAACATCAGCTAATAACACAACGTTAAATCATTTCGTATTATTATAATCATTATCACGTAGAAACATCGCTATCCAATTTCGCTGAAACACACGACAAAATAAACATATATACCCCCCCCCCCTCATCGCTAGGCAACACAAAGTGCGCCGTATCAAATCCGACATTTTGTAATTCTGTTACAAATTTAAGATGCAAAACGTACGAATCTCACATTGATGCGACGCCGATGAGGGTTAACATCAGGTTCAGGTGGCAGCTGTACGAACCCCCTTGCAAAGTCGATAATATCATTCAACAATCGCTTCACACAGACGTATCGATGATAATATTGTAGTGTATACAGATTGAACATCGTATTAAACTTTTCTCCTCGTATTAAGTTACATTCACGTTCACAATACCATGTCAATCAAATAGCGACTCTATGTTTAACGCGTAAGGTCGATAATAGACTGCGAAGTCGAGCCTTCCACGCACCACTGCCATTACTCTCCGTATTTGATTAACGTACGGTCCAGTGGAGTTTGCACACGCTGGGTTTCAACCCTTTAAACAATCGTCAAACTCAGTCGGAGGACTTCGATGCGGTTGGAAGTTGCGATGGAAGTTTTGGACACGGAGTCGTGTTTCCATCAAACTGCATAAGAGAAGCGTGATGAAGGAAACAACCCCTTCCCGCCCCTCCACTCCCCTTCCATTTTGGGAGAAGATCCATTAATAAGCAGTAAGTGGTGATACTGTAATTCAAGATGATATACATTTTTGAATAAACGGCCTTCGGTAGTCCTATGTATACTCATATTATAACTAGGAGTACTAGATGTACCAAATGGATTTCTCAATACAATACAATTCAATAAAACGAAAATTCCAGAATCTTCTAGCACGATCGAGTTATTTCCAGCATGCTTGTTGTAAAAAAAATGCGAACAATACATCGCTCAATCAGGTTTTAAAATATCTCGCTATATACATTTTTCTATTTTACACTGCCTAAGTAATTTCCTAAAGTGCAACATTTATACTGTAAATCTATGATATAAATAAGAAACTCGTATGTATATAATATACATACGAGTACATACATATACATGTATTTAATATTTTCAAACTCCTTTATAGAATGGATAAAGTGAGGGATATTAAGAGAACAAATAAATTTCCACTACGCAAACACCAAAAATATGAAGTAAATATTATACTTTATGTCCCACGTCTGTCTGTCTGGCCGTAAATCAATGTCGGAACAATTTGTGTGGGATAATGTTTTAGACTCTGTGTCATGTGATATATAAATAAACTATGTATAATGGTCATTTAATAACACTAGGACATGTTCTCTCTTTCTAACTCTTTTGCGTCCTCTACACTCATCACATTCGTCGTAGACGCTCATTTATTAATGGAAGTTTTGACCTGACCTGAACTTCTGTAAGGATGTGTCCGATTTAAAAGACGTACGGATCGCTAAGTCTGCGTTCACCAACTCTAACATTCGCACCAGCCGATTATTTTGTATAGAGATAACTTGAACTATAGAAAACCTGGTAAAACCAACTAGAAAACTTTTTACGGTAAAACTTTTTTTTTATCAACCCAAGAAAACCAGAAATGAGACATGAAAGAATGTATTACAAAAATAGTTTCCGTACGCCGCCGGAAGTAATGTCTTATCCGTGGATAGCTAACCACAAGTAGATTATAAGAGAGCTGAGGAAGTAGAAATAAGCGATAATTAGGCAAAGACAAAACGGTCTCAAAAGGAATCGTGTTCTATTTTCGGTTAAACTTTAAAAAAAATTACATTACATCTGTAATCGCCGAAGGGGTAGCAAAAGCAAGACATGATATCGGTGAAGCAAGGTACATATATTATTGCACGGATAATAACGGCAAACATATACGAGTATATTATAGAATAGCTACCGTCTAAGGTAATTCACTATAATAATATATATTCTAGTATAATCCACTAATGCATATTATAGCTCCGTCTGTAACGGACCTTTATATTGCACACAAAAGTTTAAACTTTTTAAAATCCTACTCTTGCTTGACTCTCGAGTTTTATTTTCCCTCGGCGATGGTATAGCGCAAATCATTTATAATTATGAGGAGATTTATGCTTGCTTTCACGATAATTGTTTACTGTTCTATAAAATGACTTCTCGTGTTCGAATTAGACTCCGCCGCGAACCGTGCTTTACCTCCAATGTAACAGCAGAACTATATATTTTATTTTGACATTAAAAAGGGTCTAAATATGTTTAGTGATAAACTACACTTAGTATTTGGTAATTTATTTATTTCTATCGGTTCATAAATAAAAAAGATATATTAATATAAAAAATATTTTCCGAAACCATATCACAGTAGTATAATCGATCACCGTAGCATAAGAACACATACTTTTCATTACTCAAAGCTGTCTTGGAGCCTGTCTTCGTCAGTTATCGATATACCCATATTTATGTAACAACAAAACGTAGTCGAGCGTCATATTCACGTCATACATCATCATATACAGGTCATACATCATAATTTACACACCATACACGAGGTGAGATTACGCAACGCAAGAAGACGAACAGACGCTACAATGTAACAGCTCTCATCTCATCATAAACTTCAACCCCCCGCCCTCCTACCTATCCGCACAGTACAGTAAAGTACTCGACTGGTTCTTGCGCCTTTATAAAATCGTATTATAAAATAAACGAGCGACGCTGAAAGTGGAGTAAACTTGTGGAGAATGATTTTCAATATTAAATGTTAAATAGAGGCAGGTTCTATTTTTAAAATTTATGTTACAGCAGATGAAAAGAAAACTGAGCAGTCTCAACAATCAAGTGGCTTAGATTTTTACATCTCAATTAGGGTGGTTTGAGGTTCGAATCCCTGACACACAACTGTGACAAAGCTAATGTATTCTTAGAATAGATCCATCAATATAACAATGATGGAAACGATAAACGTATGAGAATTCGTACGCCGGAGAATTCATAACAATGTTGTCCACACCACCATAATGCAGAATAAATCAACCCGTTCTTGATTTCTGCCAACCAGTTCTTGATTTCAATTTTTCTCAATCGGAGAGAAGTCCGAAGCCCATCAGCGAGAAGCCAGGCAACGAGTTGGTGAGAAAAAGAGAACTCTCTGTATTTAAATAATACAATAATATGCAATGAAAATTTATCTCATTGACTATATTCTAGTGTAAAATCTTTAGTAAGAAAATACCACATGACAATAGGTTACGATTCCTTCGTCATCTCGGCCCGTTGGGACGAGCTGACTAATTACGTAATTGATAACTTTCCTGTCATCTCCCTCTCTTTACATTCCAAGACGATTTAGTATAATTGACAACATTTTTTCTATTTCATAACAGAAAAAATATTAAAAGTGTACTTGTCACTAAGTCAATACGTGCATACGCTAAGTGTATGTACATCATAGATTTATGTGGCATTTATATTTTGCTTTTATTAGACCAAAAGTCCTACACGAATTTTAAAATGTAGACTCAAAAAATAATATCTTAAAAATATTCTACCGCAACACAAGAAAACAGCTGGGTTTTCGAAGAGTAACATAACATTTACTAACTAATCATAAGTAGGTACTAAGTACATATCCGCAGGAAATTAAAACTATTAAATTGAATGACCATCTAACATTATCCCGTAGAATTAAATATGATCCGTTAATATGATCCCGTAGAATTAAATGTTAGCTTAATATGCAGTTAGATTTTTTGTATGTAGACATAATTTTTGATATAAAAATTTTTAACTTAAAAGAATATTTATGTTATGTTCTTATTTCAGATTACCGAACTCTTACTTATCTTACTATTAAATAAGAACAATAATACTATTCTATTTATCTTTTTTAATAACGCACGCTAATTGATGTGTTTAATATAACCCCTTGTCCAATGACGATCAGTCGCTGTTGTCATTCATGGTAAATGGTCCAATATTATTAAGAGAACCTTTTTGGAATTGCTTGTCGTTTTTATTTAAAGAAAATCCATTGTATACTGCAGACAGATAACAAATAGTTGACAATTGTTTAAATATTTGTCCTAGATAGAAATCAAATCCACAACCGATATCACTGAACCAATGGACAACCAAGCACATGCGCATATAACCAACACACAGACAGAAGAATCCAAGTGTAATTGGAAATTGGAATAATCCGTAGACACTAAAACTGTGCACAATGTACGGTTAAATTGATATCAACCTTGGAAGCAGATAAAGTAGTATGCATACATACTAGTTATATTATGAAGCAGGTCGTCATATACTATATATTATCAAGACGGTAAGAGCTTACAAAATAGTTTAATATTTGTTTTTTTGTTCTCTCATGTCGTAAAACGTGATGACACATTTGTAAATGATTATGACTATGCTTAAGCACTAAGATCAATATATAGCATACTTTTAAATGCCAGAAAATCTCTCATATAGAGTGGGGCACTAAGGAAAACGCAGGCTCACACCCTATTTCATGATGGCTGGTATAACGTAACTGGTGAAACGTACAGGTACTACACTCTTCTACCTAACCCTTCGGGGCAATATAGGAGTCATGTTATATTGATATAATCTTCGAGATGCCTGTTAAACTGTTGTATTATTATTTACTTTAAACCTTTACACCCGTATCTCCAAATCAGTTACGCTTCACTGTTTTATTATGTGAGACTATTAGCGATAAATTAAAATTGTTAATAATTGAGTATGGCACCGTATATTTTCAAGCAAATCGATTGTAAAACACACAAGTTAATTGACTCGATGGTTATTGGATATTTACGGCCGCTTTTCGGAGCCGCTTAAGAGAGAAGTCGTCTTGACCCCTCGGGTTCATATTATTATGTATAACGGTCATATCAGACTATGTGGTTTTTTATCGCGCGATTCAAATTAAGATGCATCTCTAATTATTATTATTCTAATATCATACCAGGCGTGTTATGGAATAGTCAGAGAACACCAAGTGCCAAATGTCTCTACTCTTACAGACCTGGCAGAATTCTTCCATATGCATTAATAATTTCATAAATACTGGCCGGTTTCATTTGTATTGTACACATGAATATTCTCGACATCATTAATTAT
Source organism: Parelbella ahira ahira (assembly GCA_018244795.1). Lineage (NCBI taxonomy): Eukaryota > Metazoa > Arthropoda > Insecta > Lepidoptera > Hesperiidae > Parelbella > Parelbella ahira. The sequence continues at coordinate 1,617 of DWME01002088.1, read as the reverse complement.
GTTAATTAACTACGTTCTATAACATTATCATACGTTTTCACATCCCTACATCTACACATGCACAAATATCAAACTTATGTGTTTAATGAAAAAGTAGATTGCAAAGAGCAGCAAATAGAAAAACGCTCGAGAAAATTTCTCTATGTTATCCGTAATACAAATGAAATATATCTTAATAAAATGATGTCTTAAATAAAATGAGGTCTGCCGCTGTGCGCGCGTCACGGAAAAATAGATAATTTCAATTAAGCCTTCTAGGTATTATTTCTTGGGCACCTGGCTCTTGTCTAAAAAAAGATATTAGTTATCTTCATTTAATAAAAAGTTATTAAATTTTTAGGAAACATCTATTGTTATAAGCACAACGTATTCAGTTATATATGTACTTTCTTGCCGTGGCTCCCTAGTTCTTTCTTTCTTTTCGACCCATAAAATACATTGTTAATATCATGTTTTATCATGTTATATCAAGTTTTACCATGAAGTGTCAATCAAAATCCATAATCGCATCATCATCATCATTTTCAGCATAATCCCGTCCCCTGGACATAGACATCTACAACAGCACACCACCGAGCTCGATCTTCAGCTCTTCGGATCCAACCGCTACCAGCCGCTTTACGTGTATCGTCCCTCCACCTAACAAGAGAGCGCCCTATGCTACGTTTCATAATCGCGTATCCATAACCTATCAATTAGGTACTTCCAAGCGGTAATAATCGATGAGGATAGAAAAGTATAATGCACACCCGAGCATAAAAACACTATTTCTCCACCGACAAATGACAACATCGCGACGGTGATACCGAGGCAGGCCTAGGTAAGTAATCAGCAAATGCCCGCGCATGGCTGGGCTTCAATTAAACTTGGCCGCTGACGCGCGCCGTCCCGTGAGCTTACACAGCACGAACCGACCATAATTACACCTGGCAATCTTTGCTATGCTGTAACTTTGATTTGCTTGTCGTAGTGATTACTTTTGTAGATAAAAAACACAACATCGCGCCCTCCGAATCTCCCCAAAGGAACTCGAACACGAATATAGTACCAACTACCACGTTTTACGTGTTGTGTTATAGTCCTGCTAATGAGAATTTCAAATTCTAAAAATCCAATAATCTCATCCCGGGAATCGAATAAAATAGAGGTGAGTATAGAGAATATATATACATAGAATGGAATAGACAATAGTACATATATAGGCTTTCTGTGGAAATATCGAGTTCTGGAGATAGTATGTATTAACTACTATTATATAATCACGTCAGGCCCCTCACGGAGTAGTCAAGAAGCCACCGGTGACCAATATCTCTGTCGCTCTCTTCACACGGTCACGCCGGTTTCGGAGACTTTTGACTCGCTCATTAGTCATATATAACCTAGTTAATCAAGTTTTAATGTTCCTTAACACCTGCGTCCGTCAAGATTCGTATTATATATCAAAACAGTCCCCACAATTGGGGGATTAATTGTAGAACACCTTGGATATATATATGGGGTGTGAGGGGTTCCAACTACCATCTCAGGAGCCCAAGCCAACCTCACCTGCACGTGGTGCACCCTGCTATGACAGACGAGGCTCTGGCGACCGGCTGATTGCGGTATAGCGCAGCCTAA
>DWME01002087.1:0-22065 GCA_018244795.1 Parelbella ahira ahira | reverse complement strand
AGTCGTCTAATTTTGAATAATTGAATAATGAGATTAATCGCTCATTGAACGCTATCATCGACTAATGGCACTATGACTGTTTGTTTCGTAATTCGACCATTGACAATAAGTTTATAATTAGAGTCGTAGACCCTAAATAACATTCGTTGGAATAAGAGCGATGTACAGAAGAAACTTTTTATATTACATGCAATATAAAATGTTTGAGGCAAATCTTGGTTTACTTGGTAGAGATTGAAGAAAATATAAATTTGACACTAAACTGTTGGGATTGCTTGGAGTTTTATACGGAAATCATGACCGGAATCCACTTTAGAGTCAGAATCTCAATTTGACTAGTAATTGACTATTTAACAACTACTAAACAAGTGACTACACATCAATATCATTGGCAACAGCTTGGGTGTCATAGTTTCCGTATCGAAAATCGAAGGTCAAATGTGCCACATACATAATGTGGCTGATGGCCAGACAATAGGTGACGATCGATAGACTGCCTCCGATATAAATTGATTGATGACACGAGAGAAAATAAACAAGACGTTTATAGATCGTGTGCTGTGGGGATAACGTTTTGTAAAATAACTACAAAGGAAGCAAATCTACAAAGTATTGTATTCAATGAGAGAAACATTGGCATTTTATGTGGAAAGAAATGTAGACTTTGAATACTATCCTGAGAGCAAGATTGTGTTTGGGTTCAACAGAGAGAATCACTGATAACTCGAAGAATAGGTCAGTCTGCTATATTAGCAAATCGCTTACCATTTCGTTCACTGTACACGTTCTTTTCAACGTAGTTGCCGTAGCGGGCGTTACTCAGGTCATCCAACAAGGTGTCCAGCTCGGACAGACCGCGCCCGCCTGTCGTCCTCCCGTAGCCTGAGGTAGGTCCAGCATGGCTGGAGTACCCCGGCGAAATGTTGCTGCCATAGCTGGAGGAGGTGTTCGCATACTTCACTGGCACCACCTTCTCGTGGACGCTTGTCGTGTTCTGGTATGTTGGCTGTGGACAATAAACAGACCATAACAAATGAACATCAACCCTTCCATCGCTCCTCTATTGGATATGGCTTTCCTTTCATAAAGAGATGCTTTTAGGCGATAATCTTTTTTACTAGCCAAGTGCAGATGAGAAAGTTTAAAAAACCCATCCAACTGCTTCTGTCATAACATATAAAAAATTTTAATGGCTTAACATTATTCAATGATAGAATTTACCGGCTTCTTCTGATGCGAGGAGTAGCAGATAATAGGTTTGAAAATGTGAAAGAACTGATAAGTGTAAGCATGACTTATTAACCCACATACATCATGACCATCATAGCACTTACCTGGCTTCACAATTGGAAAAGGGTCTTCTCTTAAAACGAGAAGGGTCAAAATTATAATCTGCCACGATGGCTTAATGTGGGTAGGCAGACATACGTACGGTATGTACATATTTATTCTTTAATGCGTCGTCATAAATCCAGTGGTACAAAAGGCAGACTTAATACAATTCCCGATCAGTGAATAGTATTAATATACATTTAAATATAATACATTTGTGTAATAAAGACATATCAGTATCTATATATAAAGTATATGAACCGTGTCGAGTGGACAACAGACGCCAGGAGGGAAATCACAGCAGGCCCCAGTTGGCTCCGGGCCCACGTAAATAAAACATGGCAGTCACGTACGTAGCCGGACGAATGTAGTTCAAGTAGATTTGCAGTTTACACGAGTTTTAGTACTAATAACATATCCAATACGACTTCATAAGCGTTCCTACGTCTTGCATTTAGTGCGACATATAAACATTCTTAGATCTAATATTTGGTATTACATGTAATTGTATAGTACACAGTAGTAGCGTGTATGAAGCGTGTGATGATATAGCACACGAAGATCAGATCTGTAAAAACATAACAAAGCGTCTTTTTTCGCCCGAAAGAGTTAAGAAGAGCAGTGTAGTACACTCCCACGATTCACCCGTTATAGTTTATGTCCAATGACGGAATAGGGGTGAGCCTATTACATTTGAAAACTGACATCATCGCTTTTGGTGTACACGTGAACCAGCAACCATACCCTTGGGACTGAGACAAACAAATTGTTATTACATCTATTGCTTTACGATAGAAATAAGTATGGCCGTGGTACTGTCCCGGGCGAACTGTATATGTGTTCTATCGCCTACCATATATTTACTAGGCAATATATGATTAGTATTATATGTATATAATTACATTATACAACTTACGCAAACGAAACAATTTACTTTTTACAAAAGTCTATAGGTGTCGTTTACATTTCGCTTCTTTAATTTCATGTAGACTCAACTATGGACAGCAAAGGCTTAAACGTTAAATCTAAAGCTAGGTTTAGAAGTGGTGATCTTAATTTCCAGCATTCTTCACGAATCAATTGTCAATTCATTTGCTCGACCGACTGACCGACCGACCGGCAGATCTAACAATCTGATCTATCAAAGCTCAATGATCTAGATGCAAGCAGACGCTTCAAGAAATCTAGCGACACCTATTATCCTGACATTGATACTTGGATCGTTTCCAAGTATTTCCAAGACGTGTGTGATTTGTATTAACGATGTTGAGATAACGTGCCGACATGAAACTAGATGGCGTTGTTATAAGTAATCCAAACACGAGCTGAATATTGATGATTGTGAAATTTGTGACTACATGTATTTTGTTCTAAATTCAAAATAATGTATGTAACAGTAAATAACGAATACTAAGTAATAAAAACATTGTAAACATGGATTTCAGCACACTTAAATATTTTAAGCCACAACATAATAATTGACACTTTGTAAAAGATTAATATCTTTCATGTTAGTCAAATTCTGTGAGAAAAAATATTCTGTGAAAAGGATTAAACCCGTAGTTTGCCAGGCTGGCCAAATCTAGGTTGATAGACTCCACATGGGCAGAAAAACATTACAAATAACTCTAGAGTGGGCAAGTTTCTACGCGATGTATTGCTTCAACTACAGCCACTACTGTTTGATTTCGAGTAAGTATAAGTAAAATTTATTAATACACAATTTTGCATATTGACATTACTTAAGCTACTTAACGTAATAAATTGAATAACAAAATGACGCCTTATTATTTTCCAATATTTACTTAATTCAGATGTTCATTAGGCAACCACTGCAGTACAACAAATTAACATTTTGTCATAACACGCACCGTATGAACTCTTGTTAAAGGTTTGTTCTCCTTTGTCCCTTAAGATAATCTAGTCAGGCTATATGAGATCTGTTATCCTATCTATCGCGATTGCTTTATAACCATTACGGACGAAGCGCTGAAATTAATAATGAACACTAAATTTTATATAGATGCTTGAGATATTAAAATAATTAATCAATGTTTTTTATATTTATAGATATATAATTTAGACGCTTCAAAAATGCAATACTGTTCAATTTTCAGATACTATAGACACTCGAATAAGGAATGCTACAAAATTTCAAGATCCCTACCTTCACATTCTTGAAAAAACAAAAAGGGCAAAACTTGACAACTGGACAGTACTGAAACTGAAATCAGAACAAGGCAAATTTGCGTTTCCAAGCTGACAGAACAATGACAACCTGTTACCAAACTCGTCCTAAAACCCCAGTCGAACATACGTTGTCAGTACAATATGAATTTTTCCACGTTGCACGCTATGTAGAGCTATACAAAAGTATCGAAGAATTTTTCGCTTCGTGCGTGGGCGGCGCGTCTGGCCGGTAAATCACTAGCCGTGTAAATATGTACACTTCTTTAAGAATAACCGCGATCGACCTTACGTTTCCACTTGCTTTTTTAACAGCTATGTATAATCACACAATATCCATAGTTGAGCAAAGCTTATATGGTAGAATACATGGTGAATCCGTGTCGGAGCGGACGAAGAATACATCCTTTGACCCCATACCGGGATATCAGGATGTCGTAAGTGGCGACAGAAACCGGCGCTGGCTGATTGTGATAAGATTCAGTCTGCCTAGCCACGGCTTCGCTAAACTCCCTGGCCGTCTATGGGCAGGAGCGTACGATGTGACAGAAACCTTGCTCTGAGATCCACAATTCCCATGCCCAGCGTGAAAATGAAGGACAAAAATCCTTTCAGAGCAGACCTTTATTCAGTAACCGATTTAGACAGGTTGATGACAACTTCAAGTACTGGCGAGCGTCTCTGAAGAGAACGATGCATGTAGAAGAATCACGGCAAGTCTGCGAAGATAGAGATATCTGGTATTCGGTAGTCTCTGCCTACCTGGTAACGAACCTGCCGTGACAAGAACATAATAATCAAATTAGTAATAAGTGTAGGGACTGCCTCGTGGGTCGAGTGGTTGCAAGCGCGATTGCCAATCCGGAGGTCCTTGGTTCAAATTTCGGGTCGGGTGCTATTGGATTTTTCTAATTTAGTATTTCTAGTAGTGACTCGGTATTTGGAATTGGGCACGGTGTATTGCAATAGGCTCACCACTTAATCCATAATGAGACGTTGACGTAATTGGTGAAATGTAGGAGTGTTCTACACTCCTCTGCCTACCTCTTTGGGGATTACAGGTGTGATGTTACTTTGTATATTAATACAAAATCGAATTGGGGCATTGATGAACAAACAAGTGATTAACAATAATGTTAATAACATGATCGATGACTAATTACTTCCAAGGAAACTAATTTCATCATTATACCTAATAAGAAAAATTATATATAAACGTGTCTTGTCAATGTTTACATTACGCGAACCGAAATGTTTACAAATGACAAACAGACAAACAGCTGGTACAATTTAAATATTAAGCATATTATGAGACAGATGTTGTTATTAATTTGTTTTTTATATCGATCATCAAGAATGTGCGTATATAGAGTGAGATACAAGACTACATTTCTTGAGAAAGTCAGACCTTGTAAGGTTAGCAAATTTTATCGCACTATTTGTATGGAGCTTAATGAACATTACAGAAATACATGTGTTTGCGTGTTAGTACATGTTGTTACATCAGCTGATGTAACAATATGTACTTCGTTGTTTGAATTAAACATTCTAGCTAGAATTAAAATCTAAGAAGAACACGCAACGAAGAATACTAAATGACAGCAGAAGATGAAAGGAGAGATCAGATATTTATATATTTTTTTTTATATTGAAACAGCAATAGTTTTTATTGTAAACTGCCGTGGCCCTAATAGTATCACGTAGGTCACGTAATGTCACGCAGGTTTAAACTGCTGAAGAAGGAGTACTTACAGATGCGGGCTTCGTGTATTCTGAACCGATGTTTCGAGAGCCGTTGATAGAGCCGTATCCTGTTGAAGTGGGAGAGCTGAGACTGCCGCCGGGAGAGCTGAGCCTGCCAGGCGAGCCACCTCTGCCGATCGGTGACACCGTCCGGCCCGGAGAGTTGGTTCTGCCTCCCGGTGACCCAGTCCTTGCACTCGGACTGTTCACCCGCCCGGGGTTTATTGAATTCTGCAGATCGGCGAGAAGGGCATCTGGAATGGATAAACATAAAACTATGAATAATGGATAAACATAATCTATAACGAATTGATAAACATAATCTAACAATAAGGTTAATTTAGAAATTCGTTTCAATTTAAAACTTTCTTGTTAAGACTTTAAAGATTACTACAATAACATTGAATTACACTATCATATCTCACGTCAATGGTGACATTTTTTATTGTAATTGACGTAAAACAAAGGAGTAGTGTCCAGGTAACAAAATAAAATGATGAAAATACAGACAACATGAATAATTTACTTATAGCAACATTTACGTTGCTATAAGTAAGGCCGCAATAATATATATAAGTTACTCCATCACACTCGACACAATTACCGAGACTACAGACAACATTATCATAAAACAAACAAACTTAGAATACTCTGTTTACAATAGCTTAGTAATTAATATGTATAATTAAATTGATAAAACTATTTGCAACGGTCGCGTTACAGGAAATTAAATAAAATATTCAAATTTTATTGAGTCATCAATTACGAGGGTATATCATCGTTATTATAAAACGCGATAAAACTAGTTTTCCCCATTTCGACGACGTTATTTTGTATGAAAGACCAATAAACTGTATACATTTAAAAGGGTCCAAAAATCTAACAGTCTCTATCTGGTTTATACGTGGAGTTACAGAATACTTCGGATGCGGAACAAAGAAGCGCATTACGCAGACTTCATGATGATAAGGCGCGACAAAAAGAACTGTCTTTGGCCTAGTGTTGAGTTTGCTTAAATTATGTCTGCAGTAGCGCAATAAGGAAACATTAAAAGTTTATTCAGGATATTACGAAATTTTATTCAGACGAGTTCTGTCGTGACTGGCAAACTGGCAAAGGCATAAGGATATTTTGAAATAAAAATAATAATTACTATTATATTATCGCGCCAGGTCCCCCTACGAGGTAGGCAGAGAACACCAAATGACAAATGTCTCTATCGTTACAGATCTCACGTGCTTTTTCTACAAACCAAAAAAAAAATAAACACTGACCTAAAAAACCTCAAACATAACAAACTCTGCAGAATTAAAATTTAAGCTAATGGTCATTTCATGGCTTTGGTCATTTCAAACATTTTTCTTTAGGTTTAACCAAGCAACTATCAGACAGGCCGACTGAAGAATAACAGGTTTCGCCTGTAATAAATGTGTAATACAATCGTATTTCATTATTTGATAAAACGTATTTATTTATCACGCGAAGCATATCTTAATGGAATTATACATAATATATAGTTTGAATTTACTTCGAGAAAATTTATATGGAAGCTGAGCTAAATATATAGAAAGCTTCAGTTAATTGGAAGTACTCGCGAGGGCCGTAAAAGCCCCACAAAAATTAGGAGGCGTCGAAATAGTACAAAGAGATGATGAGTAAGAACGAACATTTTATTGTTTTATATTTTAACTTAAAATTGAATTTGCATTTAATTTGAGAGGTAATAAAGTTTTATGAGAAATAGAATGTATAGACACAGCAATTGAATTCAACGGATGTTAAGTTCCCCAATTTAGACTACGAAATTTTTTATATTTTCAAAAGTAGGGGGTAGACGAAATATGTTTGCGATTCTGTTTTATATTTTAAACTAATGTTCTTGTAAACATAAGCTGGACCGTTTAGAGAATGATGTCATGTAGGAGAGCAACTTGAGGGTCAGTTAATTGACTCCATTGGAGTGTTGTCACAATTAACTATAATATCCGTGAATGTGCTGAGAATTACTCGTCCATTATATGACCAGCTGAAATTTATCACGTACAGTTGTTATTTGTTACGAAACCTTCAGCTCTTAATATAACATTACGCGGGAACTTTCTGATGGAACGGGAACCGTTAAGAGATTTTCTCGTTATTTTTTGCCGGATTGCTGTCTCGACCCTTTGGGCCACAGACACGACATTGGCAAAGTTTCTCGCCGTCCTTGTCTTCTCACATATTCCGAAAACTAGTTTTTTGGTTGGAGTTCAACGATCTTCGAAATCGCGACCAACAATAATAAGATTACATACATACTGTGCACTCCACAAAACATCTTTATTTGTTATCGGTCAAGAGGCTTGAGACTTAAAAGGGAGACGTTATTCTCGCGATACTGCGAAGTGCTACTGAAATTCATGAGGCACATCAAAAATTTATATCATGTCATAGCGATGGCATCACGGACCAATGATGTACAAACAAGTATATTAATAGTTCATGACAACAATAAACAAGGCGACATTAAAGTTTTAAGTGTAAATACCTAATCCCTCGACGGCCTCGTATACTTCTGCGTAATCCGTTTGCGGTTTCAAGTTCGTATGATTCTTAATTATTTTCCCGTAAATGTCATCATTCACTGTGTAATACGATCTTGACATGATGAAAACTACCCTAATCTTTACTCCCGTATCACGAGTTTTGACGTTGCACTGCTCAGACGTTCCCGATGTACTGGCCGCTCGTGAGTTCGATTCGCGAAAGTCATAAAAATCAAAACAAAAAAATAAAAAAAACCGAGACACACGAAAGGGCGGCGGAAGGGAATCTAAATTTAAATACCTCGTTTGCCCTCTGTCGGAAAGGAGGCGCGAGCGACTCTCTTATGGACTAATGCAGTACTGATTCACGTCCATCGAGCGCCGACCGCAAAAATCGCGTACAGCCTAACAGATTGTTCACACATATATCTGTTCTTCTTCGGGCGTCTAAATCCGAAAAATAAAACGATTTTAGGTCCATTGTGAAGTGGACTATTAACCATTGCACTTGCAATTTAGTCAAAATTCTATGATAACGTAAAAAGTAGGTACTATAATTATTATTATTTAACCAAAAGCCGATTACACATACAATGACAGAAACTTCCAGTGTCAAAGCGTGACTCTATCCTCGTGTTCTCTCAGTTATGTGTCAAGGTTTTTAAGCGCTGTTTTTACACAATGAGGAGCGTGCAGCGCTTGACGCTTAAAGGTGTGGCCTCATCAATGAACCCGCTGACGCCGCACTGATAATGAAGACGACGGCGTCATGCGATGACGCGCTCCGCACGGAATTTGTCTTGCCCGCTCTCTCGCGGCCGGGTTTTGACCTATGATAGAATATTTGTGATATATCGAGTTTGATGTGGACTTGTGAATAATACTACCTAATGTCAATATGACATTAAGTCAAGGTTATGGAGACAAATATTATTCATAGTCACTGAATAAGATTTTTCCTAGGCATTTTAATTTTGTGCCTGTTATATATTGTATTTTATACCTTGTACTCAATACGGCTTGTTGATAAGACAATAAGTTTCTTCGTCCATCGGAAGGATATTAAAAAGCCGTCTGAAAGCTTTCGATGAGTTTTAACGACCGATCCCTCAACAATATCAGAAGAGTGCGCGTTGTTAATTAATCTCAGATTAATATTATTAGCAGTCGTAATTCCCTTCGTTTAGGAAATATTTTGTTCAGCTAATTAATTCCCCGATTCAAAAATACTATGGTTAGGCACTTCGAGTTACACAATGTTGTAAATACAATGATTACTTCTAATGCAACAGACAAATTTTGTCATATTAAGAACCGAAGCATTACTTTGGCTTATTGTTGAAAATGACAGTTTTAAACAACATACTAATGCAATGTTATTTAATCACAATAATAAAACATTTCGCTGACCTAACCTGGAAGGTATAATAATGTTAGAACGTTACAAACCTAATAAAAATAATGATATCTGTGAAAAGCGGTCACTAACACACAATATTTGGGTGACGCTGAAACAAACAGAGATGAAAAAGATGGAAGGTGGGGTGCACAGATCAAAAACAAACAGCAGATCAATATTCCATTTAAATTACTGAACCGGCTTTTCATCAAGTGTTCGTATTCGTGATATATGAGTATCACCCAAACAAATTTTTTTCAGCCTTTATTTCTAATCATAATTACAGGTGCTCAGGAGATGGTTATATTTGTAAATCTTACATATTTTATCCAAATAGGCGCGGTAATTTCTAATGTAACATCAAAAGGGAACAATTCGATTTTTATGAATATTTTATCCTATTTTTGAGGGGTCAAGGGGTATTTTTATTTGAAATTTGGAATTAAGTTCATCTTTTATCATTACTTTGTCTGTTGTGTGACCAACACGGATCTGTTCCGAAGCAGTATGAATCAGCCTTTATATACATTTGAATTCTTGCTGCATGCTTCATTATGGGCACTTTGGATTCTATCAGAGAAAAAAGCAACCTACACATTAGTATGCCGAGAGTACGGCCGAAGTGATAGGCAATTCTCTGTGAATAGTTACTTATATTACGAAACGAAATATTGACCTCGTGTTTGACAAAAATTTTAATATTCGGAAAAGACGAACACAATACATGTAGGAAAAAAATTGCAACGAAGAAATTTTGATCAGTGCATTTAAAACCACAGACAATAACATTATTTGCTAATTAACTATTATGGAAATATTCTGAAACAAAAAATGTACCAATATAATTAATCCGTTACCAGCATAACACAGTGACGGTGACACCGGTGACGAGCAGCACTTGGATGGATGAACGCTAAAAGAGAATTGTCACTGGCGCTTTCTACTGCAGAACACATATTAGCCAGTCAGTCATAATGACTGAATGATTTATTGTTGTTGTCATTAGGTACCAATCGAAAAAATCTCGCCAATTGTCTTAAAGAAGATTTTAAACGATATAACGGACAGAATGGCGTTTAACTACCAGTATTTCAGCAAATCCGCACCGGAGCAACGTCATGGAGCATGATGGAAGTAACGATCGGTATCGAGACACCGTAAGACTGGTGCCAACTAGTGAGACAGTAAAACAACTAGCTTAATGTTATAAAGTATCTCGGAGTAATTCCTCATCTACATCGATTTTATAATGCTCCTGACAGTATTTTAATCGCAACGAAATTGAAACATGCGATTTTCAAAGAGTATCAGGCGCTTCGTACAGTGTAACACGAGTAGCCGATATATAAGACTAGAACAACCCCTATATATGTACGTATGGCTAATCGTATACTAAAATCTTTATGTTGTATTCTAGTATAGTAAACAATGTCATAAATAGTTACAAGAAAGGCTGTATCATAAAATCTTTGATCTAATTGTCTCATACACGTAAAGTAATATCGTGAAGAAACTTATCTATGCTAAAGATGTTAATAAAATTCTCGGAAATTATAACAACTGATGTTTTGCATGTTCGTTTGTTACCCCTAGTGATTTATTATTACTCATACTAATAAATAATGTATCATTATTATGATAATCATTATCACGATAATTATCATTATCGCGATAACATTCATTACCATGTTTGATCTAGGGTGATACCCATAATAATACTTTGCATCATATTAATCGGATCAAATATTAAAGCAATCTCAAGAAACAATGCCAAATTTCAAATTAACGCAAGGACAATCTTGTGATGACGTAAAGTAAAATTGGATTTGCCATGTGAAGCCCATAAAGTTCCATCAAAATCATTATAATTAACGGCCTCAACTATTTATTAGGTCTCTGATAGGATCTGGTTTCGCGGAATATGACGCATACCGACGGTTAATAGAAAAAGTTGTTCGGCTTTGTGGTTACGTCTATTTTGCACGAAAAGCCTTGTAAGTTTACTGCCCTACAATATTATTTTAAGATAATTTAAATACGATAATTGACAATTTGCCAAAATACACTCAATGGCAACCATGAAGTCACCGATGACAACGCGACGACATACCCTGAAGATTTTTCGATTGTGTTGAATTTCTTCCTTTAATCAAAACTATGTTTACAGAAAAGCGTATTAGTCAAAGCTCACCAAAGTCTCTTATTCATCAACTTTTTTCTCTTATTTATTTAAAACTATTTATTTCGAGATGAGTCGGTCTGAAATTTGTTGTAAAGGTCAATAATATCACTGAACTATATCGCCCTTATCCCAAGTTCTATACACAATGCTTTTTATTGCTTACATGGTCGGGTAGTTGTAAGAATAGCAATATAGAGCATCAAATAGGTACTCATTGGAAAATGTATGCTCGTTTTAATTACTAATACTTTGCGACCAAGTTTTTTTTAAAGTTTTCTTGGGCATTTTAAGGGTTTTCTTCTTAACGGTTTCTTTGTTTCATTTGGTATTGAATGAGAAACAGAATAACCATATAAACAAAATGGCACATACATATTGTCAATTCACCGAGTGTTAATGTGAAAGGACTATAAATACTATAAATACTGGAACATAAATTGATTACATGTGAAATAGATCGTGAACGAGCGGAGCAATAAATCAATATTTTGCATTGATGAATTATTATCGGCTATCCGAGCGAACGTATGAATGCCGGCAGTTTACAGCTAAATATAACAAACGATAAGAACGCCATTCATCTTGAATCGCGTCACAGGAGTGTAGGATAAGGTATTGCAAAATGATCGTAAACAATTAATAGAAAGCACTTAACTTCACTTAGTTCCACATGTGAACTTCTTACTATCTTCGAATAACTTTTGGGTGGTTGCAAATCTTCTGACGTGTTGTTATTGCAGAATAGTACTAAAAATGTCTTTATTACCTCAAAATTACACGAATAACAGTGCTAGGGTATGGTGCAAAAATACTTCTTAGAAAACAGATTTATACCGCACAATGGGTACCACTCAAATTGTTCGGACTGCAGATCAAATAAATGTCTCTTTACAACATAAGAACCGATGCGAATCGAAGAGTAAGACCAATCGTGCTATGAGTTGTGACCATATTCTGTCGTAATTGTAATGGAGAATATCTGCAGTAATTATAGTAGAGCTGTTATAGATGGACAATGTAACGCGGTAACGACACTCGGTGAACATTTTGCGGTGCGCCGGCGCCGAGCCGCAAGGTTATCGGCAACTTGACACTTCTTCTTACTCTATCACATTCTACTATCGCAACATTTTCAAACGTGTAACTGATAAAGTTTGTTAAGAAAATATAGATGCAAATGCAATTACATCTTTATCGTACATGAAATGAGAAATGTAGGTGTGGTCGTCATCATCAATCCCTTCATAGTTCCATTGTTAGGCTTGGAGAAAAATATATCAAAACATAATTAATAGGTAGGACATAGTGACCCCTTCTCATCATCTTTAATTCTTTTACCTTTCCACTGTTGGGCACAATTCTTCTCTCAAAGTAAGCAGGGTTAAAACAGTAGTCTGTTGCGCTGGTCTCCTATAGGTTAAAAAACTTTACAGGCCTTAGAAACCACTATGGCGTAAAGTAAGCAATATTTTCCTTCACGGCCACAGCCAAGAATATTTAATTATACGAAAACCGTTGAGAGCTCTGCGTAAATATTTGAAGCCGGGACACCGAAAAAATAAATTAGGTTTCAACTATTACTACTACTGAAAAGATATTTGGCTTTCACACTAAGCAACTGGAATTGTTATTTTCGAGAAGTCTCTTAATTTCTGTCTAAATTCCCACTGATCTAGGTTACACCTTGAAGGCGGTTATTAAAAAATGAGGTACGTCAAAATCTTGTTGTCATCTTTAATATACAACATTTTTTTTCTATCACGCAAGAGCCGTTGAAAGTCAAACCTCGTTTTAAATAATGATTCTGAGGGAACAAAAAATCCTCAACAATCTATACGTTCTATATTGCGCAAAGTTTGTTTATTGAGAGTCGGCTCCCAAACGCTCCAATAACACGCAACATAGTATATATAGAACAAGGTCGCATAATAAAAGCTATCTGACTCATTCGCAATTCGTTCAAATTCACGTTTCCTTCACTTACCGAGATACGAACTGAAATCTGAAAAGTAAGTCCTCCAATCCGATGAATTCAATTCGGGCGGGTAGGATGGTCCACGATCGGCACTGTACTTTCGTTCAAGAACCGGGGAGAACGACACTGATTTTGGGGATGCCGAGCGCGTGCGCACGGATGCCATCCCTCACGTTACTGTATATAAGGCGCAACTGATCAAATTTGCGGGCAGTCGTGGTTGGACTGCGGCTGGGGGCAGACTGGTTATTTTAGTGTGCGAGTCGCTGGGTTATGTGAGCGCGGGCGACGCTCGAGGATAGCACGGTCACACTGCAGAACTGGCGGTGGCAAAAGAGTTACGAGACAGGCTATTCCCGTCAGGTGTCCGCTTCCGTCGCTGTATTTCATAACAGCTGGCAAACTGACTTCAATACCCCCTTTAATTGCTCACCTGATTAACGGATACAATTCATAGTCATCTCTCGTAGTCATTGTCGACATAACATCTTTAAACTTGAAGGAAGAATTTATCAATGGTCGAGCTAACTTTCATTCTATCGACATTTTAATACTCACTCTAGTAAATATGTACACATTAAATATATTGGAAAGCATTGTTTTTTACACCCTTATGGCTTTTAAAATGCTTTCCAAAGAACGGTTACGCGTGTCCACATTATGAGTAGCTACAGTATCCGTTATCTTTTCATTTCTTTACGACTTTGCAGTTTCGAAAGTAAATTACACATAATAGCAAGAAGTCAATAGGGCATAACGAGTGAATGAAGTGTGTTTCATAACTGATGATTTCGTGAGTCTATTCGGCGGGCCGTGGGCGGGAGTCGCGCCCTACAAAACATCACATGCGGACGTGCGTAAACAAAATTAACCCGTTTTCCATGGAGGATTTTTTTTCTTATTACCTATCCATGCGAAATATAGCGGCCGTAAAATCGACTTTATTGGTGTTTGTTTCAGAATATCATCATTGTGTTTCTGACTATACTCGTTTCCTTTTGCGTTACATGCTAGATGAAATTCCTAGTGATTACTTTTAAATATACACCGGGCAAAAGTTCACACTTCTTTCTGTTACGAGAACTTAAAGAAATCCAATAAAATTTTGCCCGAAGCGGGAAGCGAAACTAACAATAACATCCCTCTTGATAAGCAGTCATGCTTGCAATCACTCACCCAACGGGGCAAAGTAAGCGAAACCAAATGCGGTAAATTCTTTTATCAGTATTGTATGTGTGACATATTTAATTAACGAGGTAACTGTTGTATGGCTCAACTATAAACCTACTTAAATACACTTTTAGATTTATTGGTAATATGGCATGATATTGTCCATGGAGCTTAAACGTAACTGGTGAAACGTGGAAGTATACTACACCCCTCTACCTACCCCTTCGGAGATTACAGGCGTGATGTTACGTTTTATTACTATTATGTCGATATCACTGATCAAATGGTACGAGAATATAGTGTGAAGTCAGGTTCCAGAATGTGGCCACTTCAAGTTTTTTTTTTCAATATCTTGGATTTAGCTGGAATAAATTCCTGGATATTGTATAAGAACACAACGGGTACAACTATATCAAGGAAAGATTTTCTGTTTGGCTTGGCTGAAAAACTTGCTTCTGAATATTAGACTGCAAGAGAAAAATCACGAAAAATTAACATACCAAGTTCAAGTGGCACCCTTTCTGTATGTAAGTGGCGTCAAATAGGATATTTTAATAATAATAACACTAGAATTATTTCCAATATGAGTGAAAAAAAATTATGCGGAAAGTGTACATAGAAAAGACTCTACATGTGCAAAAATTGTGAGTGATGTACAAGAAACAACTAAAAGCTTGATTCATTGATAATTAATATGTTTAAATCTATGTGTTACAATGAACATTAATAAACCCATTTTGTCATTATTTAAAAGTAAAAAAGACTGGAAACCTCACTAAGCACTTTACTTAAAGACCAGTCATATTGACTGGTTTTGGTAAAAATAAGTACTTATATGTAAATAGATAATAAATCTAGTGTTAATATATCCCAAAAAACTTAATTACGAATTTAATGGTACTATATTTATACAATAACACTTTTTGTGTATCGTTTTATTTTTATTTATTTTTTTTGTATACGGAAATATACATGAAGCACGATATAAAGGCAAGTATACATAGCTACCTACTGTTTATCTTCAAAAAAAGTATCCTCGACCAGACATGCATATTATGATAAGAAAGACATGATTTTTTATCGACATTAATCATCGTATTATTACGTCGAATTCAAATATAGAAAAATTTAATAGTTATTTCTTATCGACGAGCTGTAGGCGACCACCGTGGGCGGGTCGCGGTGGAAGGCCACAGTTTATTTCCTTCGATATAATATATGCGCAACTATTATTGAGCAGGTAAAGATAAGACGTGTGAATCTGTTGTGTATTTCAGGAACGCGAAACATCTCGGGTTCAATTTTGAAACAAAAAGTAATTAAATGATGAATTGAGTTATCTGTTATCAACAATGACAATGAGTGTGTATTAGCGTATATGTTTTTGTCCATGCACATGTGCGTGAGTGTGCGTGTGCGTGCATGTGTGCGTGAGTGTGCGTGTGCGTGCATGTGTGTGTGAGTGTGCGTGTGCGTGCACGTGTGTGTGCACGTGTGTGTGCGTGTGCTTGCACGTGTGTGTGAGCGTGCGTGTGCGTGCACGTGTGTGTGTGTACGTATTGTCCTGAATTAGTTTGATTTTTACCCGTCAATATCGAAGCTACATGAAGAATTATTACAAATATGATCGTGTACATACATACATATATAGGTGTAATAGGTATATATGAAACCTACTCTGATACAACAATTAAAAAATGAAGCTCCAACACGTAGCTAAAAGTAACACATACAAATAAGAGGTATGTATAAAAACTATTGAGGTACTTGAAATAAAAAGCTCGCTTTATTTAAAACCGTATTCGGTGTATAGAGGCGCAAGTCAGTCAAGAAGCTTTATCCTCTTTTGTCTATTCAAAACAATTACACGCGTGGCGTTCATTTATCATTAGACAAAAGAATGTTGATTAATTGTGGGTGTCGTCCGAATGAATGTGATGTAACTGTTGTGTTAGACCATTTTTTGTTTATATGGGATGTGTGTGTGCACGCGTGTGTGTGTGCGTGTGCGAGCTTACGAGCGTGCGAGCGTGTGTGCGTTTGTGTTGAGACGCTTCAAAATTTTAAATTCCTACAACTAAACCTAACACATATGTACACACATTATATAGCCAACCATAGATATGAATAAAAAGTACAATTTAGTTGATTAATATTGATATTTTATTTTACTTGATAGTTAATAATGTTCGGTATAATGTTCTTTTGCGATATATGATTTCATTTTGACGTTAATACGTATTATATGTACCAATGGAATGGCCTTTATGTTAAGTTTGCTAGATTTTTTTTTGTTTACGAAGCATTTTTAACTACCTTGTAATTCATAGACAAATGCTAAGTAAGCATCTTCATATACAGTAAATTTAAATTTAAGCTACTCGAATACGATTTACGATACGAATTTATATTTAAGCTACGAATCGACTACTAAATAAGCTTTCGTATGAGATTATTAAATGTTTCGTGAGTATTTATACACATGATTTATATGTACCGGCTTAACTCACGTGCGTTTTTTCGGGATGGCCCGACTGTACGAGGTCCTTCCTCGTGAGCTCCCGCCGTTTGCAGCGAGGTCGCATATGTAATCTTCGTATGGGATATTGGCATCAGTGGTAGCAAAACTACAGGTAATACATATGTATGTATGTAGTAAGAAGATGTTATAATAACTATTTATCATTGTATAAAAACATGTAATCGTGTTAAAAGGACATTTTTACTTTTTTTTCGATTCTTATCATTCAACTAATGGACACGGTTCACCTCTCAGCATGAGAGGGTTAAGGCCCATATACTTTTAACACAAGTAATGTAAAAATATATGCAAGTTTTAACAAACTTAATGTCAACATCCTTATCATTAACCCTTTCATTGTTCCACTGTTAGTGATCGGTCTCTGTCACAATGAGAAGGCTTAAGGCTATAGTGTGTCACTCTGGACAAGTACATAATGACAGACTCCACATATTTCGATGTAAATTAATTTATTCATACGCAAGATTAACAACTTATGGACACACGACCATATATACCCAGTATGTAGGTAAACTATGGGTTACCCTATGTGAATAATTCATCGGTCGATCGGCAAACAGCTGCGTCAAAATTTCACACCTTACCGAGATTGACGCGGCGTAGAATAGTTTCCAGTATTGCGTTCGGCTGGGCGAAAAATGTTAATAGGACAAAAATACATATAACATAAGTCAAATGAAATTGAAGCTATATTTAGGTATAAAGAAACTCAATATATAATTTTCTGGCAACATAGCTTGTGTTATATTTAACATTAGATTTTTAAGTGTTACAATGTTTTAAATTTAGAATAAACAAATTTAATACTTGTGATAAATTGATGGCTCAATTTTAATAAGCTTTACATAGTATCTTCCGGACAAATGAAAAGTGTCAGAAGTAGTAATAAGCGTCTCTGAGATTTAACAAAAAGTGTTTTCACTCGCGAACCATGGACGGGACACTAATATAATTCATAATAATATTTCCTTCGTTTGTTAAGAACAAAATGTTGCTAAAGGGGTCTTTTGTCAATACCTATCGCTTGTAAATAAATAATTGCGTATTTTAATAAAAGTTTGTAAACACAGGAAAAACGACAAAAATCTGTTACGTCAATGAACTAAATGTCAGTAATGTCACAAGCCATCTGCTTGATAAAGCACCAATTTCACTAGACCTCTGTTATCAATAGCTTCGCACTCCCTATTTCCTGAATATGCGCAACATCGAAGCTCCGCTTGAACTGGTCGATCCGCAACCCTATTTTATTTTTAATCAACAGCGATGTCTTGCGGCCGTTAAGCACTGCTTTATGAGATTTTGATAGACTGTTGACATTCCATTACAAACACTGAATAATGACTGCTTCTTCCGCGAAGTAATACTTGCAATTTAACTCGAAATTACCGATAGGTACTACATGCGACTACATTTAATTAAAACAAAGAGTAACGGCGTCAAATAAAAAACATCATGTTATACGCTACACAAAAACTAGTTTATTGTCTACTACGGACGTACATAGCGATGTGCAGAGCGTTAATTCATTCGAGCACATGTATTTACATCCATGCTCTAATTAACGTTTTGCATTAACAAAATAATAATTGCCGTCAACCAACCGCCAGTTCTGCCCGTAAATGCTAACGAACACAAATTGTCCTATACGTCTCACACACTAATCCGTCATAATAACCGTTTCCAATTGATTCGCAAGCGTCGCTACGATTTTAGAGCTGTTCTCGCAATTTTACAACGAGCACGTAACCACACATCTGTCAAAAGTTCAAAAAATGAAAAGCGCGCGTCGGCGGGCGCGTGCACGCGGCGCGGTCGGATGGATGTCGTCGCGGCGACTGACACGGCTCAGCCGCTGTATCTAGGCGTAACATTCTGTCGGAACGGCCACTAATGTGATCTTAGTTTCATTGTAGTACGGAATCGCCGCGGTTTTAACGGGGCCATGTGGGCGACAATCGCACGGCAACCAGTGTCCAGGGTGGATCGGAGAATGGTGCGTAGCGGATCTTCGAGAGGCGTTCTCGGAAGCCACCGCGTATGGGAATGCAGGACGCGGTTGAAGGCGCTAGGAATGTCGCCGTTTGCTTCCTTACACGATGTTAGAATACGGAGCTATGTTAGTTATACAGATTAGATGGACATGTTTATATCGTTGTGTTCATCATTACATTCATCTTTCGTCTAATACACTTTCACAATAAACATTGTTAAGATTTCTTTGGCCAGCGTGGATAATTCCCGTGTAATTTCGACAGGGTCGCGACACTTTTCCCATACATTAAAAATACACGCATAACGAGTAACAAAATACTAATGACGATGACGAGGAACAAGCCGTAACGAATCTTGTGGCCGTTGCCACTCCCAGAGCCAGCGAAGCGTTGAGACTACGATCAATTTTAAACCAAGAATGACAAAGAAACGTCAACATGAACAAATATTGCATTGTGTGGAGAATTACGTAGCGTTGTTTTCTAAATCACCACTAATCGCCACTAATCGAAATTAATAAAGCATTAAAAAAATTGATTCAAAAAAAGATTTTGCATATGAATTTGTAATCGGATTTGAATATTGGTTAACATTAACTTTTATAGTAAACTATTCAAGCTCAACTCAGTCGTATTCGTAACATAACAAGTTCTCAATCACATACCTACACTTAATGAAAACCCCTTCCGGATTGTGTAACCAGTGGGCGACCACTATTTTTGGTAACTTGAAATCGAAGCAACAGATTGTAGTAGAGGCTCCGGCATCGTTAAGAACGATGAGATATCTATAAAGGCCTTTTGCTGTTCAAAGACAATTTAATATCAGCGTTTGAGAAAAACGTGGAAGCCGCCCCTCATTAGTGATAGATTATGGGCACCATTAAAGATAACGTTAAATGCATGAACATGAGCTAAATCCAATTAAAATGCCTAATTAGGGATGTTTTAAAAGTTTCCGACATAAATGTTTTCAACTTAACGATTTCAAAAAGAAGAAGGCACGTTGACAATTTCATTGATATTCATAGTAATGGGATAGAAATATAAGGAATTTTTGGTTATCAACTCTCACAAAAACAAAAGAATCTTAGGCGATTATTGCAGTATAATTGCTAGCCGATTCTTGTTTTCCAGAGTGTGCGTCATATATGTATGTGCTAATCTTCTTCTAAATGAAGGTTAATTGTATTTCTAATAGTCTTAATTGCAAAGGTACATTTTTCAAAAAAGTTTATTTATCTTCACAGTTCAAGCCGAATATTTCGAACTTTTTCTATTACAAATACATGTCTGTTTTATTTAATCCCAGATGCTTCATATTACCTTAAAGGATTGAAATTTTAATTTCACGTGAACTAGTGTTTCTTGTAAAATGTAATTCATACACCTATTTTAACGTTATATAAAACAAACAAGATATGCGGTGCCAAAGTATTGCCCTGTGGAATTCCTTTTAAGTTTTTAATTGATCCACGAGACCTCGGTGTGGAGCGACCATTAATACTCGACAGCGATATAAAGTCATGAGCTGAGATGTAATTGACGAGCTTTGTTCTATTCATGGCCGAACCAAATAATATATTAAGAGAGATGCAACTACGGAAATTATAGTCGATTGTCTTATTTTATTCTATAGGATTTAGATGCTGGACTCAGGGCGGTATCGTTATGACTCACATACATCTAAATATACAGGTTGTTCATGAGGTTTCATTATTATAAATCCTTTTTTTTCTGTAATAAATTAAATTACCCGTACAAAAATATTACACAACCTTAAAATCAATCAATAAAATTTCTGAATTTGGTTCCAATCGCTGTTCTATATCTAATCTTTATCGTCTCTGCCTGATATTGATGAACACGTAAACATGTCGTTGTTTGTGAAGTATCACGCTAAACATGTAGAGACAAGAGTGCAATTGTTTACTCAACATAAACCGTGTAAAATATTGCAAATTTGCCAAATAGTGAATGTTTAATTTAATTTTATTCTTGTATTGTTTTTAATAAGCAGTACCGGCACATTTCTGTTTCCTTGTATTTTCCACATGTCCAACATAAACATTTATGTTAGTGTAGATACATGTTTTGTTATGACTTACCATCGCGTTACCACTACACAACAACAATTTGCAAAGCATTTTCATATCTTTAATTATAATTTTTTGGACAATTTATGTTATGAAAAGTATATGGGTATGTTCTAGAAGAAAAGCAAAAGTAATTTGGTTAGTACCTGCTACGCATATAAAACTAAAATATTTGCACCATCAAAGTACATTTCAATTGGCCAGAATGTTTTTGTAGACCCCCTTCGATTGGCAATACTGCTCGTTATTAGTGGAACGAATCATAAATAACTCAAATAATGTTTTCCAATAACCTTTCTGCGCGATATTCGTTTCAAGAGATCCAGTTTTATCTATCGAAGAGGTCAAAGAGACGATTGCAGCAATCCTGAGGTCATTTCTTATGAATTCCGTTCGCTTTTTCGAATGAAAGTGCTTTGCGTACATCATGTTTTATGGCCGGAATATAAATTCATATTTGTCCATTTTGTTCGGCAATTCTATTAGCGTTGCAAATGTCTAATTGCTGTAAAAACGACAATGTCATTCCATTTTATGTAATTAAGCAATGTCACATTAGCTTCCAACGGTGACGCAGAGGATAGTCATAGTTATTTATTCTCTGCACTGTTACATCTAGATGACTGTTATCTCCGTGGTCCACATCTGGATCTTTGTCTCGGCATCGGTCATCTTAGAAAGCAATGGGATTGTCATGCTAAGTGCTGACATCTAAAGTGAGCACGGTTCCGTATGTTTTCTTAATAGCATTAGGTTCGCGATTGACTACTATTACTAGTACTATTGTTTATTTTTAATTTGTTTCAAATATAACAAATGGCTATGGCAAGGGCTATGCTCGATGTCTCTCTGAAGGATCGCATCAGAAATGAGGCGATCCGACAGAGAACCAAAGTGATCGACATAGCCCAAAGGATTAG